>JAMQGT020012158.1:0-160090 GCA_024447675.2 Pterophyllum scalare
AGCTGTAGGCACACACACACAAGCCACCATTGAAAGAAGAGTCCAACAACTTAAAAATATGTATTTTCTCTTTTTATTTTACATGCTTCTAATAGTTCAGTTTTTTAAATGGATGGGCATTAGGAATTATTGTAACGGTTTCAAAGACCGCCACTCCACCAGCCACCAGCAAAACAGCCAATGACCATGTTGCATTTAGGACACTGGGTTTCTTTATTATTACATCACATTTCATTTTAAAATCAACATGAATGGTTTCACACTCACACACCAACCAGGAGCACCGACTTTTACTTCAGGTTGAGTATCCAAATTTAAATTGTGTTAGAAAACACTCAGCATTATTTTCCGGTTTTTTGCAGTGCTCTGATGCACCATTACAAAGGCTAAAAAACCATAGATTTGAATAACAAGCTTCACTCAAGTTGATACATTTCATTTTATAGTCCATACATTTTTGCAACTGTTTCTGAAAGGGAGTCTGATTGAAAACAAGACACTTAGCAGGACGAAGTCATGAGCCAAATTAGCCCAGTCCCATCCAACGGGGGAATAACTGAGAGAACTGCATGAACCAGACTTCAGCTTCATTTGCTGATCAAAACGGCTTACAAAGAGCTGATTTGGGCCCAGCAGCAAAAGTTGAATTATTATTAAGGAACCAACACATAATCAATATGACTCAGACAAAAGGGATAATCAGGGAGTGAGGACTGGCAGTGACGAGTGACCAACGGACACAGGAGGGGAAAACACATCACAGCACACAATATCAAATCACACACTGGAAACACTGGAATGAATAATTTACATAACCATACACAGAAACTGGAACAAACAACACTTAAGCTACAAAGCAAAATCAAATCAACGATCCAATACCATGTTTAGGAAGGAGATTTGCATAAAGGTTCACATCAATTGAAAAATGTACGTTCGTTTCCTTTTCTTTAAGGAAGGTGATACATTTTTCCCAAAAGTTTGTATTTGATACTTTAATAGTTAGATATTGAAATCCCTCTTTACTTCACTCCCTTTAAATTGTCAACGAATAAAAAGTTTTTTTTTCTATTTAAATTCATTTCGATTTATATATGTTGAATTAGTTTATTAGCTTTTGGTTTCAGTCAGCCTAGGTTTATATTATACTTTACATCTGATTTTTTTTTTTTGCTCCTCATTTGTGTTCAGCTCCCGAAGCTGTTGTTACTGGCTGCACACCGGCTGTGGCAATACGACATCTCCAGCTTCAGAATCGATTCTGCTTTATTCACAACCCTATTCAATTCAGACTTCAGCTTATTGTGATGTTGGGCTGTTGAATTACAATATGTTTGATGGTTGTATTAGTTTTTTTTAAATGTGAGCGTTTTTAATTTTCAAGGAGAATTTCTTTGCCTAAAAATAGCTTGGTTTTTCAGCACATTCCCAAGTGTGAGGCCACTATTTCCTCTAAATTTAACATACATTTGATTTATCAATGTGTACAGTTGCACCTTTTGTGAAAATCTTTTTTTTTTGTTTTAGTGAAAATTCACAACCCTTGGGCCACAACCTCAAGCTCTCTGATAGTACAGTTTAGACTTGAAAATGAAGAAGCTTGGCCGCTGAATCTGCTGGTTGTCATGTTGCACTTGGCTGCCCTGGAGGACCTGCACCCACAGAATCGAGCTTCTCTTAGTTAAGAGAATGAATGATGTCGGCCGGGCGATGCTCATGATGTTGCTGTCTCCTGATGCCAGTTGGGTCGCGACGCCTCTCCAAGTGAGAGGATCAGCTGGAGGGCTTAGACCATACCACCGCCTGATGCGACCACATTCCGAAGGAATACTGCGGGCTGCCTGGCGATGGGCTACTGGCTAAATCACATTGAAAAAGGACCAATGTCCAGTTACTATTGAATAAAATGATTGTCACCAGCCACATCTCGTTATTTAGATTTGCTGTGACATTGAGTTGAACATTTATCGAAACTTCCAGTTTTATTGAAGTCAGGAGGACGAGCTTCAGGAAGACTAATGAAATGCTACAGCTCACAGTTAGTATTTTGAGGCAAAAACAACCAGCCAACTCCAACACCATGTGGTTGGTCTTTGTTACTATCTAATTTTTAAATTGATTTTATGTATTATTTTATTACTTTTATAGCATGTTGCTCTGTCACCTCCATGTTGCCCAGGCTGGAGGTCTCCAGCTGCTCCAGTGCTCAAATGATCCGCCCTCCACCTCACCTCCAGGCTTTGAGATTACCGTCCTGAGGTCAGGTTCATATCATATCTTTACATTTGATGGTTGATTCCATCTACTAACTAACACCATTCCAATTATCATCAGTCATAATGGTGTAATCAAATAAATTAGGTTGTCAGCCATCATCAGTAGTTGAATGATCATTCCAAGGCATGAACTATGGGTTTACATGTGGACTTTATAAACCATACCACTCTCTGCCCTTTGATTTTGCTATATTCATTTCAATTTGTGTAATGAGGTTTGATTTTTCCAATTTTTCTGTGATGTTGCATACCAATAGGTCAGTGTCAGTGCCATAGTGATGTTTGGTTTATCCTCTCCCATTTCAGATTCTTTACTTGGTTATTGTCACCAGTACCAAAAGCCACAACCAACCATGATCCAGTTTATTGCAACAGAAACCATAAATCTTTGGGATCATAGATCAACCAGCTTTGTAATTAATCTATAACATCATCTACAGTTGTCATATTATTAATTCAGTGAAGTCAAAGCTGGAAAAATGCCTAAGATCCAGTCTTATTTTAGAGAGATAAATTTACCAAAGTCACAGTTGGCATCCTCACGGTCATAAATATTAAATGACACAATTTTCTACAACACCACTTCTGTCAATGCCAAATACCAACATCATGTGAACCAAGACCTGCCATTAACAGGATGGAATGGCTTTTACTTTTTGATGAATTTTACCTTGTCACATACTTTGTTTTATTTCCAGTTTATTTAGTTTCGGCTTCCCGTTGGTTTCCTTGTGTTTGGTTGTTTAGGTTCCCCCTGCCTCAGATTTAAGAGGGTAATTGTCTCTGAGCTGAACTGTATCTATATTTTAAAAATCTGAACTTTAGAATAAAAAGTACAGCAAGGATATGACCTATGTGTCCCCAAAGGCAGTGATGTCATTAGTTGCAAGCAAACTGCGTCAATACAGAGACTGTATGATACAATTAAACTATGCCTAACAAAGCATATGAATTCACCTCTGGTTAACAGTTACATCAATGGTGTCTCATATTACTCTAGCCTGGACACAGCAAATGTAAATGACTGTAAATTCACAAAATCAATAAATACAGCAGTTAATCTATTAAAGTGTGCCGAACTGACCATACACAGTCCACCGTGGAGAGGATGCAGCCTGGTTGTGTCCGAGGCCGCTGTAGAACCTGTCCGTGCCTTTTCTCAGGAAGTGAACTGCCATCTCGACTCCCTCGGAGCCGAACAGTTCCTGCAGCACAGGCAGCATCCCAGCACCCAATCACGCATATTCATCAGATTATTCACAGAAACTCAAGGATATTTATTAATTCAGGTGAAAAGTCTTTGTTTATGGAATAACTGTAAAATGACAGGCAGGTCATTTAAACAGCTAAAAACTATGAAGAAAAAGAAAGTGAGATAATAAGCTATAATAGTTCTGACTTTAATGCAAAATATGAAAATACTGATATGAAATGTAAAGAAATTTTAAATTTCTTTAACTTTGGCAATGAAAAAAATCTGGCCTCAGATTATGGTGAGATGTTCTAAACACATTCTTTCAACATTCATGTAGTTTTAATCAGAAATGACTGGCGCTGTCACGGTTTCTGCCATTAATCAGATTAGTTAGTTAGTTAGTTAGTAATATGAGCTTTACCTTTCTGTGCATGTCGGTCTGGCACAGCCTTGAAAGAATCACTTGAATGTCTGACTTTATCTCCAGACTGATGACATCATCATCTTCATCAGGACCCGCTTCCATCTGCATCAAGATTCCTGAGAAAACACCACAGCTTTGACTTCACTGAATTCATGATATTGAGCAGTTTGAGATGAAGTGTGTCCAGTCCAGTTACCCAGAAGCTGGCTGATGGTTCCCTGATCACAAAGGTCCTGGTTTATAGTCTCTTCGCCCAGAGATGTCATTGACCTCAACACTCGGATGCAGTGCCGCATCTGAGCCTTCGTACTGCCTCTGCCTCCGGTGGCGTGGACGCTGTGACCGTGGCCAAAGTAAGAATCTGAAATAAGGGAGAGAAGATAACAAATATACTCACTGACTGTGCACTGGCTGCTCAGCCTTGTTTATGGTTTTGCAACATCACAGAAAATTAGAAAGTCCTCAAACCTGATTACACAACTGAAATGATGTTACACAGAGGATCAAAGGGCAGAAGAGTCCTATAGTTGCTGTCAAGTTATCCCACATGTGAGCCCACATTACATGCCTTGGAGTGACCTTTCAACTACTCATGGTGAGGCTAACAACGACCTTCAATTTATTTGATTACACAGTCTCTCTGACTGTGATCTGGTGTAGTTCAAATGATGCTGTAACTTTTGCAGCATCAATAGAATCAACCATAAAAATGTAAAGATGTTTCTGATTTTGCCAACCTGACCTCCTCAGGCGGGTCATCTCAAAGCCTGGGAGGGGTACTGATGGTGAAGAGCACAGTAAGTTTTGACACTGGAGCAGCTACGGGGGCACGCCTGACACAGCCGAGGCTGCAAACGGGCTCGTGTGGAGGTCAAGCAGAGCCAGACGTGCTTTAAAAGTGATCGATAAAACCATGAAATCGATTTTAAAAATTACAGATGGTCAACAAAGAGAAGCCAGGACGGGCATAATGAGACGCCTTCTGCTAAAACTGTATTTATTTGTCCATGCATGAGTATTTCCTCCAACAGGTGCTGTTAGGCTCACACTTACACCCATTATTAAAAAATAAAAACCAGGTGACCACTCATGCCTGTTTTCCCACTCAGAGGAAACACCTGATCCTTGAGAGCTGTTTTTATTCATGGTTTGGGGTTTGATTAGTTTGTAAGCTGTGAAAACAGTTAAACTGACAGTTACATTAAAAACATGTATTTAAGAGATAAAAGAAGCTGAAGTGTTCGATGAAGTGTTTACAGTTTCAATGTCGCACAGCAAATCATGGCAACGACAGAGGGATGAGTGCATCAGTGACAGCTTTTGGT
This sequence comes from Pterophyllum scalare, assembly GCA_024447675.2. NCBI lineage: Eukaryota > Metazoa > Chordata > Actinopteri > Cichliformes > Cichlidae > Pterophyllum > Pterophyllum scalare. The sequence goes on from JAMQGT020012158.1 coordinate 5,221, forward strand.
TCAAATACACTCTGACCGGACACATTAATGCATTTGACCTTTAACCTTTCAGATGCCTGACCTGGCCCGGTGCACCAGTCCAGCAGGAGCAGCAGACAGGTGTTTCCCTCACAGGACATGTACTCGTCCAACATGAGAGGAGCAATGGTGGCGAGCGTGGCCAGCGCCTGCAGCTGGAGCTCCTCACTCTGCGCAGCGGACCAGCGACGCGACCCCGACTGGCGCTCAGGCGAGGAGGCGTCAGGCGACCTCATGAGCGTCAGCAGAGCCAACATGACTCGTTCTTCTTTGTAAAGCTGAGAGAAGAAAGCTCGAACTCATTAGTCAAGTTGTCCAAACTTTAAAAATCTCCCGGGGTGAGCGTGTGACTGACCTGCAGGGCAGCCAAGTCCCGCGACATGACAACCAGCAGATTCAGCAGCAGCTTCTTCATTTTCAAGTCTTCGTTACTGTAGGAGAGCTTGAGGTTGTGGCCCAGAGGGTTGTGAATTTTCACTAAAACATTAAAAAAAAAAAAAGATTTTCACAAAAGGTGCAACTGTACACATAAATAATCAAATGTATGTTAAATTTAGAGGAAATAGTGGCCTCACACTCTGGAAATGTGCTGAAAACCACGAGCTGTTTGGCAAAGAAACTCTCCTGAAAATTAGAAACGCTGCACATTTAAAAAAAACTCATACAACCATCAGACATTACTGTTAATTCAACAGCCCCGCACTCACAATAAGCTGAGAGTCTGGATTTTCTGCGATTAGGGTTGTGATCACGAGCAGATCGTTTCTGAGCTGGAGGTCTGCGTGTCCACAGCCGGTGTGCAGCAGGTGAGCAAACGCTTCTTTCAGGGAGCTGAGACACAAATGAGGACAAAAAAAAAAATCAAGTGTGAGAGCCTGACGTGTAAGGAACACACAGCTAACTGAACCAAAGGCTCGGATCCGGCTCGTATATCACGCTGTTTATCATCAGAAATAATTTAATGAGAAAAAAAACTTTTTGTCGACTGGCAGATTTTCAAGGGAGTGAAGTAAAGGGGGTTTCAAATCTTGGCTACGAGTCAAATGAACGTTTTCAGAATGTACTTCCTTACACTTAAAGAAAGGAAAAACAAGGAAGCGTGCATTTTTTCATTAATATAATTATTGTTATGCAAGATATTTCCTTCCTGCTGACGTGGTCCTGGGTCCGTTGATTTGAGTTTGTTTTCCTCTTAAGTGCTTCTTTTGTTCCATTTTCTGTGTTATAGGTTATGCTGTGATTACTAGTTCCCCAGTGTTTCCCAGTGTGTTCTGTCAAGTCCGTGTCTTTGTTTCCTTGTCTTGCTTCCTGTTTTATTTTGACGGTATTCTGTTCCCTGTGTGATGTGTTCTGTTTTTCCTCCTGTGTCCCATTAGTGTCACTTCGTTCACCTGTGCTCTCAGCTGCCTTCACTCCCCTCATTATCCCTTTTGTATTTAAGCCCTGAGGTGTTCTCTGTTCGTTGTTGTGTTGTCCTTGGCTCCCTGTCTCCTGTGTTTGAGTTTAAGTTACCCAACTTTTGCTGCTGGCCCCGTCAGGCTTTGTAAGCTCGTTTTGATCAGCAAATAAAGCTGAAGTCTAGTTTCATCCTGTCTCTGAGTCCTGCCCCCGTTCAGATCAGACTGGGCTGCATGTGGCTCATGAGTTTGACACTGCTGATCTATATGCTTTAATAGACTCCCCTTCAGGAACAACTGCAGAAAATGTTCTGATTATAAAATGAAATATTCTCAACTTCATGCAAAGCTGTTATTCAAATCTATGATTTTCCACCTTTTGTGCAGTGTAGGTTGCATCAGAGCACTGCACAAAAACCTGGAAAATAATGCTCAGTGTTTTCTAAGCACAATTTTCAGATTTTTACACGGGCCCTTTCAGACCAGTTCCCTTTGTGTTCCCCCTGATTTAAAGCATCCCGCAGACACCCCTGCATCAGACACATTCAGAAACATCTTAAAGGAGGAGGACGTTCGTACAGGACACACTCCAGGGTGCCGAGTTGAGCGGTGACCTCCTCCTTGTCGCCTCTCTCCAGCAGGTTCCAGAGGATTTCGGAGGAGCGGAGCAGGACCTGGCCGGTGGGGTCGGGTTCGTTCATGTGAAGACATATTGTCTCTGCTCCCCGTACGTGCAGAATGGAAGAACAGTTCATATCTGCAGTTTTAAAATGAAATGTAGATGTGAATAATAATAAAAGAACCCAGTGACCTGCTGACATTCGAAACAGGGACACTCATAATCATCGTGTGTCTGATTTATGCTCTTAAGAGCTAGCTACTTTCTCTAATGAAGGAGGTCATCTGCTGTATTGACTCCTCCCCTCACTCACTGGATCTGTAGTAACATCAATAACTGACCAGAGGCGCTGGAGAGGATCTGAAGGGTCTGAAGGAGCTGCAGTTTGATGGTGGGCTGGTTCTCCAGAGTGGCCATGGAGAGGAGAAGTGTCTGAGCCAGCTCACTGCGCTCCAGCAGCTGCAGCCTGTAGCCTGGAGAGGTGGGCTGGAGGTCTGCAGCAGAAACATTATTAAACACAACAATAAATTCCTAAATGTCAGGTCTAACTATAGGAAGGAAACAAACTCAGAGAGCATGATTCAAGAGAAAATAAAAAGAGAAGTACATATTTTTAATTATTGATTTATTACTTTAAATGATGTGACTTATTAAGAGCTCCATATTTGGACTCTACTGGAGCAGCATTGCATGATTCACAAATAATTTATCTTAAATTCGACCATGGTGCAACCCCTGAGTTCAGTTTCTGTTTAAAACAAGCCATTTGAACCTTTTCCCCCCTTTATGCCAACTTTATCCTGAATGGCTGACCCTCACAAACAGAAGGTTCGACTGGCGAGGTGGTGCTTCTGTGTTTACATCTAGAGTTGTAGAGGCTACCTGCCTCTACAGAGCTCCTGTCTCACATGGAAGAGTTGTTCTTGACCTTGTGACCTGAAACTCTGGGCATGGTTAATGTGATCATTCAAAACCGTAATAGCAAACACACGACAGAACTTAAGGAAAAGCAAAATAGGTTCACTTCAAGGAACAAGAATATAACACCGACAACTAAAAAGGAATCAACTTCAAACAAAATTCATGACAGAACAAAAGAGCGCATTAAAGAAATCAGAGTCCGAGGAAAATAAAAATCAGAATCTGACTAAACGTGGAGTTCTGGGACTTTAAACTATCTCACCAATTAATGGATGTTTTTTCCATCAAATAGTACGCAGATATTCATGATCATCAGACTATGACTTTTCTTCTGATGCTTCATGAGGTTCTATTTTTAGCTCTTGTATGCTTTATTAGATGTCCAGACTGAATAGATTCCAGTCAAATTCTGGTGCACACATTAATGTTCCACTCAGGAGGGATTACAAACACAAATCTGTGAGAGCCTCTCACTGGAGCCCCTCAGAATCAGCTGGATTATTAATGAAGTCATGGAAAAATTGACTTTTACACTGTGATTTTTTTCTGGCCTCAAAGTGCAGAGCAGTGGCCCAAAGTTTGGCACTTTGTTGTTCCTTATCTTTTAAATAAATAATCATGGCTACAAGATGAACCTGGTATCAAAATGAAGGTAAAAAGGAGCTTTTTCAAAGCCAGTAACTTTTGTTGACCAGACACCTTCTCCACGTGGTCATATGACCCATGAAAGTCGATCCAAAATGGTTTTCTCCAGTGAATTATTAGAAAATTTGGGTACTCATTTCTCTTACTCTACATCATTAACTGTTGCTGTTTAAAACTATGATATATCCCATGATACTCAAAGTTGGTTATAGAAAAAAACTATGAACAAATACAAGATTTTGGGATTAGACTGGGATCCCTGGACTGGGTTGACTGTGTTGTTGTTTTTCAGCCCTGAAAATGCCAGGCTGCTCTCATGCTGGAAATAAAAGTGAAGTAAAAGCATTAAATTTGTTCTTCATCATGTGACAGTAAAACTCAGCATGGAATACTGCAGTTATTGTACAATTTTTTTTTACTGCATTCTGGGGAGATCTGCTGGGATCCTTTCTCAGACCTGACTGATTTTATGTGGAATGACCCTTTAATGATCTGCTGACTGTTCATCTTGTGCTCTCATGAGGTCAAAAACTGACAAACTAGGATGGTGATTTTGGTAAACATTATACAAGATAAACACGCTTGACTCTCAACCCTGAATGTCCTCGTAGACCACCGGGCGCATCTGTAAGCTCTGTTATGTTTCTATATCAAATTCTAATAAAGAAAATATGAAGAAAACAAGTGGAGAGAAAAGGGAATAACACAAAACTAAGAAAAGAACAAGCATGCCACCACGGACGCCACCACAGAGCCTCACTTAGGGAAAGTCTAGAAAATCGGTTGTTAGAGGGGAAAGTCCGAGGCTTTCGCTTGGTACCATCCATACCATCGAGCATCTGTTTGGGAGCCACGGAGCTGTAGAACGATTTCACACATTCAACCACGTGCCGCCTCACTTCAGCATCGGACACCCTCATCAGACACCCTGCCGAGAGAAAGAGCATTAAAACTGGACTGACTTAAACTGCAAAAAGCCCTGCCTCTTCACTGATTCCCTCTAAAATCACTATGATCATTAAGTTTGGAAAGAACTGACGATGAAACATGTAGTGCAAACCTCAAAATCATTAATAAAAACTAATTTAAAAAAACGGAAATGTTTCAAATTGAGGCGCTGGAATCATGTGATGTTTGACAATTTTGAAATCAATTTTTATTTTATTCCTCAACTTACAGATAACACAACTATTTTTTTTTTTTTGCATGCGTTTGAAAACCCTCGTTTGCACCTGTGTGCAAATGAAGTTAAAGCAGCTGTGATTGGCCAATCTGTGAAAATGTCCCTTTATTACCCATCTGAGAGAGGAACTCCGTGACGTCATGAGCGTAGTTCAGCTCGTCAGACGCCTTCTCCTTCAGGAAGGGAAGCCTGGGATGGAAAAGAGCAGCGCTCTGATGATCAGATCGTCTTGTGAGCTAAAATTTAAGCTGTCATCTTGGAAGAGTTTCTTACCTACAGATCGTGAGAGCTTCACACAGAACGGGCACATATTCAGGGTGATCTGTCGCCTTCTGAGCGCAGACGTTGAGTATTTTAGCAATGTCCATCAGCTCCTTTAAAAGCTTCAGGCAGTTAAAGACATTTAACGTTTTCGGCTCAGACAGCGCTAAAGTCCAGAGAGGGAGAGGGGGTGGTGGGTCAACATGATAACTGAGGTTATTTCTGAACACAGTAAACGCTGACAGAAAGAGTCACGCAGCGGTAAATTAGAGCCCCGGGACTAATGTTTGGCTTTGTGTGAGAGCAGATCTGTTTCCATCGCTGCAGTATGGGACCATAATGAGGGAAAATTTGACAATCTGCTGCTGCGTGTGACGCCCGACAGGGATTACTCAGCAAAAGTGAGGGACTTCTTGGAAGACAGTCTACAGCATGAGGGGAAAAAAAATATGAAAGGATACAAAGCCAATTTGGTTTTTCTTCAGTAGTTTCTTCAGGACAAAAAGGTGTCTTTCCTTCAAGGTAGTCTTTAGTAGAAACAGATGGATTAAATACACTTTATAAGATAATATAAAGCAAAAAAAAGAGGAATGATAATCAAGTTTAACTTACTGTCAAAGGATCTTCAAGAAGACGAATCACCTTACTGAGGTCAAGACTTTTAGCACTGACCTGGAGAGACATTTAGGTTATAGTTCAGACTGTCTGTAAAGTTATTCCAGGAGCTTTGAGGAAAATACAAAAAAAATGTAATATTTTCTATCGTGTGCTCTGTTTATTTTAAGGGTTCTTGGCTTTTAAACACCCATCGTGGATAAGCTTAACTTCATGTTTTCTGGTAAAAGGTTATTTTTGGTAACCATTAAAAGATAAAATAAACTCATCATGAAGCTTTATTAAACACGCCCTTACCAAAGAAAAAAATAATAATGTTAACTAATTATTATTATTATAACTTGTATATCTTATTTATCTCATGTGATGAAAACATTTTATAAGATACATTTTGTGACAAGTTTCTTTACTTATCAGGTCTGATTCATTAAAAATACATTTATTCAGAGTTGCTACTCACAGGTTTCCTGTAGCGTTGTGTCTGTGCTACACATGTGGGAGCAATAGTGATTCTCATGCCTAACTCATCATCATGATAGCATCACACAGATGCTGCAGCTCCATGATGTGAATCTGACTGTGGAGCCATTCCAGTACAGTAAAATCATTTGCCATATTCAAGAAACCAGTTTGAGATGATCTGAGCTTTGTGACATGGCATGCTATAAAGGCATTCTATTCTATTCACTATTAAGGGGCCCATATTGTGCCAAGGATATCTCCCCCACACCATTACACCACCACCTCCAAATTGAGCCATTAATACATGCCTTCATGTTGTTTACGCCGATGTCTGACCCTACCATGTGAATGTCACAGCAGAAATTGAGACTCATAAGACCAGGCAATTTTTTTCCCAGTCTTTAATTGTTCAATTTTGGTGAAGCTGTGCAAATTGGAGGCTCAATTTCATGTTCTTAGCTTACAGGAGTGGACCCAGCATGGTCTTCTGTTGCTGTAGCCCATCTGCTTCAAGGTTCAATGTGGTGTGCATTCAGAGATGCTCTTCTACATATCTTGGTTGTAACTTCTTCTTATTATTATTATTAATTGAGTTACTGTTGCCTTCCTGTCAGCTTGAAGCAGTCTGGCCATTCTCTTCTGACCTCTGACATGAATAAAGCATTTTTACCCAGAGAACTGCTGCTCACTGGATAGTTTCTTTTTTGGAGACCATCCTGTGTAAACCCTAGAGGTGTGTGGGAAAATCTCAGTAGATCAGCTGGTTCTAAAATATTCAAACCAAATCTGCCTGGCACCGACAGCCATGCCACATTCAAAGTCACTTAAATCACCTTTCTCCCTCATTCTGATGCTCAGTTTTGAACTTCAGCATATCATCCTGACTGAGTCTACATGCCTAAATACACTGAACTGGTAGCATGTGAATTGCTGATTAGATAGTTGCCTTAACGCGCAGCTGAACAGGTGTCCCTAATAAGGTGGCCGGTGACACCTGTTGATGATTTAGGACCCATAAATCAAATGTTATTACACTCTAATGCTGCCAGAAGACACATTTTTAAACTGCTCACCCCCTGAAGGTGCTGACTCTTCTGGGCTGCTCTCAGGCCGAGCACAGGGCTTCCCAGCTTTCTTCTGTGCACAACTTTTCCGGAATCCATTTGTAAAATCAGAGGAGCTTGGCAGAGCTGAAGAAACGCATCTTCTTCCGCCGCATACAAAGTTTTAGAAATTATAAATAGGCCCGCTTTTTTAAATACCTGCTCTGTTTGGTCATTAATAACAACGCACTAACTCTAACCGATGCTCAGCCTGAAATCCTGTTGCTTTTTCCCGGTAACAACCGTCTCTGTTCTCCTCTTCGTCCCCTTTTTGTTGTCTCGAGTCTGACGGCGCGATGCTGTTGCTATGGTTACCCTTTAGCAGTACGGAGAGCGGCAGAGTTCAAAAACCCATCTAGGGCGACACGCCCATTTCCACCTTAAAACCGGAAGTGGTATTCTGGTAAAAACAGCGCATTGATTTCCCTGCCCACAACAATAAAAGAGAGAGACGAATTCAACCATTAAAAGCAGAAAGACATCTCCGAATCTCGCTGGGGCGTTGTGGCGTTAAATAAAGACCGCGGGCAGCCATGCTGTCGGACGCAGGTCAGTGTTAAAGAGGCGCCGTTGTTGCCTGCTAGCTGCTAAAGTGACAGGATGACGCTGTTTGGCGGATTTAAAGAGCTGGCTAATGTGCTTACCTTTGCTCTGTTTACATACCGATTAGCCTCGTGTTTTATTTGCTTTGTTCAGCTATTAGTAACTTGAGTAAGTTCTGTATATTATCACGCCTGTTATCTGTTATGAATGTCTTTATCAGCTTCAACAAAGGCCCGAGCTGCGCTACACCGCGCACAGTCGCTGATATATTGCTGTTATTGATGTTTAGACTACACCGGGAATTCCGCTGGTGCTCGGAGACCCAAGAAGAGGAGCTCCGGGGAGTCACCAGGGGACGGACAGACACTGCGCTCCTCAGGAAGGCAGGTCAACGTCCGGGTGAAGCGCACCAACAACCCTCCACCTGGTCAGGTAAAGCAGACAGTGCCAGGTTTTAGTTTTACAATGAGCTTTTATTTATTTATTTATTTATTTATTGAGTTTTTATCGGTTCAGTTAGCATCCGTCTAAAGTGGTTTTGCACGTTTCGGTTAATTTTTTTGTTGTTTCCAGATGTTTAGCTTTAATGTTACTTTTAGTCTTCTTAGTTACTATATCATGGAGGGTATTTGTTAGGGGCAGTATTTCAAGAAATTCTTTAACACGGCACTATTTAAAGCCACTTGACTCGCAGCCATGTAGACATCCCGAGTCTCAGAGAACATGAGCACCATGGCCGGCATTAGGTTGGGATAGCAGTCCCTTGACCTCTGTTGAAGTCATTGGGGCACCAGTGAAGATGTGGTCACCACTCTTTGCCAAGTTCGTGTCTGTCCATTCACAGATGTTGTCCTCCCATCACCTTTGGCTGACGGTTCCAAGCTCATGAGGTGCAGCTATTCACTGTATCTTTCTGCAGACCTCTGCCTTTGTCAAGTGTTTGGTGCCTAAGATCTTCTTGTGGTATCTAAAATTCTTCTTTGGAGTTCTTTTGTGTCACATGTCCACATCTCGCAGGCATACAGAAACCTCAACAATACAGGGTGCATGGCACGTTGACTCTGGATTGGAGACAGACATTTTTAGCTCTGCAAATGTCCTTAAGCCTTACTATTTTTACCAGAATCTCAGGTTTTGAGCCTTCATGCCTTATGATGGAACCAAGGTACTTGAAAGGCTGCTTTTTCTAGTCTTCTTCTGCTGACTTTGATTTCAGAAATAATGCCTTGGACATTGCTTTATCAAGATGTTAGACATGATTGTGAGTCACATTTTATTTTTTCTGTTGGATTACAGAATAAAAGGAAAGCCACAGACACAGAGGAGGAAGATGATCAGTCTGAGAAGAAGTACAGAAAATGTGAGAAGGCTGGTGTTCTGCCATGTACCCTGTTTGTTTTGCAAGTGCATCTGAAAGGTATCATCAGATATCGGGTAAATCAGATCTTCGCTCATCACTTCTAACGGTTATTAATTGCAGCTCTTGTGTCTCATTTCAGGTGTGCTAAAAATGGCTACACGTCACGGTGGTATCATTTGTCATGTGGCGAGCATTTTTGCAATGAGTGCTTTGATCACTACTACAGAAGGTGAGAGAAATGCTGACTGAAGGTATGAACACAGTGTCTCTGTAGCACTGACGACTCTTTAAGTTGATCAGTGTAGTTTGTTGCATTAGGCTGAGAAGAGGGATATTTTATGGTTTCCAGCATCTCAGAACACAAGATGCTTCGTCTCGCCCGTGGCAGCAGTATATCAAATTTCAGCATAAGCCACAAAATGATGGTAACATACAGACAAAATTAACAACAAGCTCTCCCAGCAAAAACAACTGCTCTGTCTGACACAGGTGGATTAAAAACTTCAGGCTTCATCCATCCACTGACTGTCAGATTGATGCAGCATCTACAGTGTTGCAGATGTTGTCCTGGTTGGTTGCAGTGTGAAAGTCAATGTTTCGATTTACCGGTTGATTTACATTCCTATGGCACTCTGAAGAGTGTCCGGGCTCTCCGTTACAGACAGAGTGAAGAATTTTGTCATTTGGGAGCAACTCAGAGTAGAGCTGCTAGTCCTCCGCATCGAAAGGAGTCTGAGGTGGTTCAGCATCTGACACCGCCTGGAGTCCTCCTCGGAAACATGTTTCCATTTATACTTTTTCTAGAGCTAACCAGTGCATAACATTTGATCTGTTTTGTTGTTTTTCGCCTCAGTGAAACGTCTTTTGAAATAATCTTGTCATGTCCCTCAGACATCTTCCCAAAATCTTTGAATGTTTCTGCACCACCAACCTCAGTGAAGTTATCTGTTATTTGCTTTATTGCTGTCCAGACGGGAATATAATTATATTGATTTTAATTTATTCTTCTGTTCTCTCAATTCAGTCACAAAGACGGCTATGAGACCTTTGCTTCCTGGAAGAAGGTGTGGACCAGTAACGGGAAAAGTGAGCCTAGTCTCAAAGCTTTCATGGCAGATCAGCAGCTTCCATACTGGGTATGTATAGGAAGCTTTTCTGGTTCCAGCTACAGGCATGAACACTTTTTTTATGTTCTCCATGTCATAAATGCTTTAATTTTGATATGTTCCCCTCAGGTTCAGTGCACCAAGCCTGACTGCAAGAAGTGGCGCCAGCTTACCAAGGAGATCCAGCTCAACACCTCCTTAGCAGCAACGTACCGCTGTGGGATGAAGTTCAGCAACATTAAGGTAAAGAGGGAAATATATAATTTCCCTGTCAGGACAACCTCAATTTTTCTGATAGAAATCTTGTTTCTCTGCCTACAGAGCGAGGGGCCCGACCAGTGCTCCCAACCAGAGGACTTGGTAAGCTGGTTATGTGTGCTATCATCTGTTTGTGGACAGTATGCAAACATCCTAAGTCACTGTGTCCTCTTTAACCCCGAGCTGTTTAATTCCCAAAGAGAGTGGCAGAGGTGACCGACAGCTGGTGGCATTCGATGCTCATTTTACCACCGTTGTTTAAAGAAAGTCCAGCCGGCCCGTTCCTCACGGCCTACTACCCCGACTGCGTGGGGATGAGTCCATCAGGTTCTTCCTGCAATATGTCTCTGGGCGAGCTGAGGGCAGATCACTGCAGAGCTGCCCAGCCTCAAAGTAAGTCTGTGAGCTCAGAAGAAATGTGCACTGTGTTGTACACTTGTTCCCTTTGGAGATGCCGGGTCCTAATCATCATGGTATCCCTCAGTTCTAGGCTTGTGTCCATACTTCCAGCCCTTCTACCAGCCCAATGAGTGTGGAAAGGCTCTGTGTGTGCGGCCTGACATGATGGAGCTGGATGAGCTTTATGAGTTTCCAGAGTTTTCCCGTGATCCCACCATGTACCTGGCTCTGCGTAACCTTATCCTGGCTTCCTGGCACAAGAATTGTAAGGTACGAGAAAGCCGGCAGTGACTGCTGGGTCTGGGTCTAAGTTCCTACTAGACCTTCTCAGAATCAGCTGATTTTTATTTATTTATTTAAATCAGTTTATTAAATAAAGGCATGCAAAATTTATACAACACATAAGGCAGGTTGAAATTGAAGGCCTTATGAGTTGCTTTATTTTTCCTGCATTAAGCCCTCAGAACTTAAATACAGGAGATATCCGTATGAAATTTTCAGAGCTGAAAGACACAATTAAGCTTTGTTAAAAGCTACAATCAAACCGATTTTACACCAGCTTCAAGTGTCACAAACTCAAGACCGACTTTGAGCAGCAGTGTCATGGGACGTGCCATAGTTTCAGTAACAAAACTGCACCGGTTTAATGTGTCTAAACGAGGCTATTAATGAGGTGTGGCTCAGTATGTGTGTCGTCTTCTCACTTCACATCTTTTCCTAGAAAAAGGGAACATGAGCGTCCCAGCAGAGCAACAAACAAAAGAACGAGATTTTGTTCCTGCTTTTCTTCTGCAGGAGGTGCTGACTGCGGAGAAGTGCGCTCAGTACATCATTGTTCGGGGGTTGGTGCGTGTGCGCTGCGTGCAGGAGCTGGACCGGGTGCTCCATTTCATGACCAGGAAGGGCCTCATCAACACCGGCGTGCTGGTGACAAAACAGCCTCTGCTCCCAGAAAGATTCTGCTCTGTGAGTGGCCTCATCAGCATTACCTGCATGTAGTTTTTCTTTCTTTTTTTATTATTTTTTTTTTTTTTTATGGCTTATAGCACCTTTGTACATTTTATCATTCTATACAGAAAAACGTTATCATCATCGGCGCCGGGGCTTCGGGACTGGCTGCTGCGCGCCAGCTGCAAAACTTTGGCACTCAGGTAAAGAGCCTCCTCTTGACTGTAGTCCCGCTGCGTCTCCTCCCTGAAAGTGATCAAAGAGTTGATTCTGCTGAGGAAGGTTCCTCTGTCAGTGAGGTGACCCACAAGTATCTGCGTGGCAGCCATAATAAGAGCAGGAAGAGAAAATGTGAATGGACAGCAGGGTGAGACATGTCCAAACATTTAATTTCCCTGCTGTGGTTGGTAGCTGACGACGACTACTACTACTACTACTACTACTACTACTACTACATTTTCTTCCTTCTTGTTTCTTCTTCCTTTTTTAACTGGTAATGATTTCTTTTCATTTGGCTGTCCTTGTTTAAACAGCTTATATGAAACAAGACCGTAAGAATTTATGAGTGTTTGATGTGTTTTTGTAGTTTCAAAAGGCAGAGCTACATCAGCAACATCCGCCCTAATGAGTGGCAGATGGATTATTGAAGTACTGGACTGCGTTTTTCCTGTGTCCCTATGAGGATTTTTTTTTTTTTCCTACTACTTAACCACAGCTGTTGAGTCACACACTCACCAACCACTTTGGCCCAAAGTGTGCCAAGAAATGTTCTGTTCTCCAGTTTTGGTGAATCCATGTGAGTTGTTTCCTTTGTGCAGCTGGTGTGATCTTCTGCTGCTGGCATCAATAAGGCATTTTTGGCACAGGGAACTGCCCCTTTACTGGATAGTTTATTTTTAGGACCATTTGCTGTAAACCCCAGAGATGGTTGTGTGGGGAAATCCCAGCTGATCAGCAGCTTGTGAAATACTCAGGCCAGCCTGTTTCACCATCAACCACGCCACGTTCAAAGTCACTTAAATCACCCTTTTTCCTCATTCCGTTGCCCTGTTTGAACTTCAGCTTCATCTTGATCACGTTTACGTACTTGCATGCATCGAGTCGCTGCCATGTGATTAGATATTTGCATTAAGAAGCAGTTGAACAGGTATGCCTAATGAAGTGGCCGGTGCGTGTGCTTCACCCTGTTGAATTTCTGTCGGTTTGCAGGTGGTGGTGCTCGAAGCAAGAGACAGAATAGGCGGGCGGGTGTGGGACGATGCTTCTATGGGTGTCACCGTGGGGCGAGGAGCTCAGATTGTCAACGGGTGTGTAAACAATCCCATCGCCCTGATGTGTGAACAGGTGAGAACCAATGCGCCCCCATAAATACAACCTCACTGTTTATATTCTTTAAAGAACTAAATGAGGAACACAACACTGTGAAATCTCCAGGTTCATATTTTATGATGCACAATCTGCTGTGCCCTCTGTACTGCAGTGAAGCCAGGGGTACATCATGGTTTTATTTTTGTTTACCCAGCAGTCCTTTCCACAGCTGTGTGTTACCCTCTAGTTTGGGAACCACGTTCTGTAAAACCTTAAAATAAATATTTTAATTTAATAAATAATCTACAATACTTGAAGGTGCTCTTGTATGACTTCTCTCCTGCAGCTGGGCATCAAGATGCACAAGCTCGGGGAGCGATGCGACCTCTTTCAGGAGGGAGGACAGGTCACTGACCCCGCCATCGACAAGCGCATGGATTTCCACTTTAATGCCATCCTGGATGTGGTGTCAGAATGGAGGAAGGACAAGTCGCAGAACCAGGATACGCCCCTGGGAGGTGCTGAACTGAAGCTCATGTAGCAGCTACAGCCGAAATTTCAGTGTTTGCTCTACATATAAATTACTATTGTCATGGCTGTGCTATAAGGTTAACAAACTAAAATGGAAATGGTTCATAGACCATAGACTGTATATAAACGATGGGCAACGCCACTGACAATTCACTGGGAGGTGCTGACACCACTGCTCTACACTGCAACTTATCGGTTACCCTAATTTTCCTTATTTGGATTAAATAAACTGGAAACTAGTAACTAAGATCATAAAACCATCTGAGGTCATAGGCAGGTGATTTCACCTTAGATCTCTGTGTAGCTGTGAGTCACCCTCTGCCAGCCAATGAAGAGTTCAGGTTAAACTTTCCCATTGGTTGGATTTTCAGGTCTGTTCCATCTTTTAAGTACAGTCTGTGGCCAAGATAAGCTGCTGTACAGGACGGACGGATGTTTGTGTGATTCTCACTACAGAAAAGGTCCAAGAAGTAAAGAAGAACTTTCTCCAGGAGTCTGGGATGCAGTTCAGTGAACTGGAGGAGAAAGTGCTTCAGTTTCACCTCAGCAACCTGGAGTTCGCCTGTGGAAGCACATTAGACCAGGTCAGATTTTAATTTAAAGATTTTCCTGCTGTGTCTTCGTCTGTTGGTATAATTCAAATTATTTTTTTATGGGTTTGACAGAAAGGTCAGGCTGGTTTATTATGATGAAAAGTGTCGCTTCCCACTGGAAATTTTCCACTCTGTGATGATTGATAAGAATTTGTCTGTGTTTGAAGTGTGACGCTCTTTTAAAGTGGAAAGTCGGTGTGTCTGATCCCTTGATGGGAAACTAATGTAAAGGTAGCTGCAGTAGAACATAATCCCTTTTGTGTTTGTGAGGGTTTATATATGCATGTAGGTGAATGCAGCACTGGATTTGAAAGTATTTTCTGGCTGTCTCTGTAGGTGTCGGCGAGATCCTGGGACCACAATGAATTTTTCGCCCAATTCTCAGGAGACCACACTTTACTCAACAAGGGCTACTCCGTCTTACTCCACAAACTGGCCGAGGGCCTTGACATCCGCACAAAGTGCCCGGTTTGTATTCCAGGTCTACATTTGACCCTGCATTAACCTGCGTTATGTTCCTGCTGATAGACTGAAGGATAAAAGTTGACCTTTTAAAATTCTAGGTTCAGGCCATTGACTACTCAGGTGACACTGTCAAAGTTACCTCCTCTGATGGGTCGCAGTGGACAGCCCAGAAGGTAGGAACATCTTCTCTGTGGTGACAGTATCGTCTCGGATAATCTTTCAGTTACTCTAGCATCCTAATGTCATCTTTCAGGTCCTTGTTACAGTTCCTTTGACTTTGCTTCAGAGGAACCTGATCCAATTCAACCCCCCACTTCCTGAAAGGAAACTGAAGGCGATCCACAGTCTGGGAGCGGGCATCATAGAAAAGGTCGTTGGAGATTAACTGCCGTCCTGGTAGAATCAAAATGAAGGAATTGCTAATATTTCCTCTTCGTTGCGTGTGCAGATCGCTCTTCAGTTCCCGTACAGATTCTGGGACAAAAAAATCCAAGGAGCGGACTACTTCGGTCACATCCCACCAGGTCCGGAGAAGAGAGGCATGTTCGGCGTCTTCTATGACCTGGATCCACAGGTGTGTTTTTGTTCTTGTGTTTATTAGATTGAAGGGTTTGGAGACAAAGTCAGAGAGGCTGAGATGTTTTGAACATGTGCAGAGGAGGGATGGTGGGTATATTTGACAAGCATGTTGAATGTGGAACTGCCAGGCAGGAGGAAAAGAGGAAGACCACAGAGAACATGGATGGATGTGGTGAAGGAGGACATGCAGAAGGTTGGTGTGACAGAGGATGGTAGGAATAGGGTCAGATGGAGGCAGATGATCGGGTGTAGCGAGCCGTAAAGGGAGCAGCTGAAAGAAGAATTTCATCCACATAACCATGTAATCGCACGCTCGTCTGTCAGAGATGACACAGTAACTCCAAAATGGCATTTATATCTTATTTAATGAACTGTGCCTAAATATGAAAAGTTGGAGGAGAGTAATGCAGAATCTAATGGTTTAAATGCGTCTTGGTGCAGAGGAAGCAGGCTGTGCTGATGTCTGTTATCAGCGGCGATGCTATTCCTTCTGTGCGGGACATGGAGGACAAAGAGGTGGTCGACGAGTGCATCAAGGTCTTACGTGAACTTTTCAAAGAGCAGGTAATTCTTTTATATTTTATTCATAACCAGAGACGGGGTATTACTTTTTATTCAGAATAGTCAGCAGTGAGAAAAACAATCAGGCGAATATCAAATTGTTTCATGTATTGAAACACATACCTATCTTCATCCATTTAAATACTTTTCGAGGAAAACTGACTGTAGGAGCCTGAAATTTTGCATGATTCCTATTAAGGATTGTATCATTCCCCTGGGATTTTTTTCAGGCAAATCTGCAATGTTTTTTGTTTTTTTTGTTTTTTTTGATATATTGAGATGGCGTGGCCTACTTCTGAACATACACTTCACATGTTTTTTAATGCCCAGTACTCATTTAAGTTCAGATTTATCTGTGCACGTATTTAGGAGGTCCCTGATCCGGTGAATTTCTTCATCACTCACTGGAGCAAAGACATGTGGTCCCAGATGTCCTACAGCTTTGTGAAGACAGGGGGCAGCGGAGAGGCCTACGATATCCTCGCTGAAGACGTGCAGGGAAAGATGTTCTTTGCTGGCGAGGTAACATTTTACTACTAAACGTGTCCAGAAACTTCTGCTGTAAAGTGCCACAAAAACATTTTTTGCAGTATTTTGTGTTTCCTACTGCAGTATTTGGCTTGTTTGTGGAGCAGTGTTTGTTACAGTACGACTTTACTCATCAGCGTGATCCTGCTGTGGCTGTATCGATCACACCAACTCTGATTACAACGACTTAAGTCGATCAAGTCAGTAAAGCAGTCACGCTGCACATCAAACATCTGCCTCTACTGTTGTTTCTGCTCCGACAAATAAAAATTTCTGCTGCTGTGGAAAAGGTCACTATAAGCATTAGGGGTACACCTGTTCACCTCATTAATGTAATTATCTAATCAGCCAATCACATGGCAGGAACTCAGTGCTTTTAGACACATAGATATGATGGAGACGACCTGCTGAAGTTGAAGCTCAGCATCAGAATGGGGAACAAAGGTGATTTAAGTGGCTTGGCATGGTTGCTGGTTTTTCAGGAACTACTGATCTTCTGGGATTTTCCCACATGACCATCTCCATATTTACAGAGACTGGTCCTAAAAAGAGAGAATATCATATAATATATGCATACTTTTAAACAAGCTCTCTAAGCGCCCTTTAAGCATGCTTTTAATGGATTTTTTTTTCTTTTTTTGCTACCAGGCAACCAACAGACACTTCCCTCAGACTGTGACAGGAGCCTACCTCAGTGGCGTCAGAGAGGCCAGCAAGATGGCTGCTATGTAAACTGTCACTCCCAGAGCGCACTCACAAACACCAGCACGGACTCACGGGTTGCACCGAACAACAGACCATTAATAAAGTTGTGTCACTCGCTCCACTTGAAACCCTGCTTTGCTGCACTATAAGCTATCTGATCAGCACAGTGTCACGAGTGACTTTTCAGTAGCGGGGGATGAGTAGGGCTCTCCGGGGCCTGGCTCTACATATCTAACAAGTGCTTTTTATTTATATGAAAATCCAGCAGGTACCATGTTGGTGACGAGATGCAAAAAAACTTATTATGAAGTGTGCGTCGTCCCCGTGCAGCTCTGCCTGCCTCTGTTGGGAATCGGGACGAGGCTCTGTGTGTGATGCTGTCGGTTCTGTTAGAAATTCTGTGATGAGATTTAATTTGGGGGAATTAGGCTGCATGAAATATTGGCATGTGATCTGATCATGGACTGAATATGATTTAGCCTCCCAGAATCATGTTTTAAGAGATTATAGGATGTATAACATGTCTTCTTTAAGTTTTATACATCTGTAGTGAATTTAAGTTGTACTAGTTGTGATTCAGGTGTGGCTACAAATGATGAAGTTGAATGGATGGAAAAAAAATATATATATAATATAATAGAAGTACCTCTACAGTAGCTCTTTTATTTAAGTCAACGAAGAAAGAAAATAAATCATGTGTGATAAGTTTAATGACCTTTAGGGCTCAGGCTGATCTCTAGATTGCCCCCGTATTTTCTCAGGGATGCGATCAGGACGCTTTTCACTCTTCAAAATAAACAAATCAATAACAGAGTAAAATGATAATAACTGTGAGGACAAAACACAACACAGCTAACCAAAGTGTTAAAACTCCACACTTGTATTTATTCTTGAACCGTTCATTTCCTGAGGATTAGTGAGCAGCACAAACCTTACTCACCTCCTTTGATTAGCATTGACTGATGGCGTTTTCTGTGTAGGTCCATATCATTGTCTGGATCAGTGCATTTACAGTGTGTGGTCATGTCCTGTTTGTCTTTATAGTGCTCAAATATTTATCTTGTATCTGTGTAATAAACTGAGCTACCAACTGCCACAGTAATCACTTCTACTCCTGGATGTTTTTACCTCCTGAATCAGCATTATACAGCACTGTGCAAAAGTCTTGAGCCTCCCCTAAGGTGTCAGTAGTTCTCCAGGCTTTCAGAAGGCATTTTAAAGTGTTTCTTTGGGCATTGGCTGCTTTTTCACTCATTTTCAGTCCGGTCCTTGTGCACGTTTTGTTTGTTGAGCCCTTAAGACTGATCTGTGACTCAGGCCCAGCCTGTTGCAAAAGCACATCATTTGTTCCCATTTCCAGGAGTATGCAGAAGCTCTCACCAACCCTATTAAGTACATCAGTGAGCAGCACAAGAGAGAGATGCAGCTAGCTAGTCTCTTAGAAGAAAACAATGATGTGAGACAGCCTCTCACCAACCAGCCTAAAGAGAATGAGATCAAGAAACCAACTGAAATCTTTCCTGGAAGTGGACTCCCCTCTTTCCCACCCTCCCACCACCCCAATGACGAGCCCCCTGAAATCTTCAAGTTAACTGCACCAGCACCATTTTCATGTTTGCACCATTTTATGTTTGCACATGTTTCAATAAATTGCTACACCTATTTTCCATTTTCCTGGCAAAATATAAAGAAAGGAGGGGTGGCTCAGCTTATTACAACATATTACTTTGTCAAATGTAGATGTAAAATAAACCACTAGTAAATAAAACAGGTTGTAATCCCTGTTTTATTTCACAGTCCATTTAACTGAATTTAGTTTGAACAAACTGACCAGAAGTGTCCTTCTTACTTCTAGATACAGACTACTTAAAAATAAATTAATAATAATGCCGATGGAGGTTTTCCTTCTCTCATGCTTTCAGTGTAAATTTTCAGCAGATTTAAAATCCAGGATTTCTTGCGCATGTCCGTTTGAGGTTTAGATTAGTTGCTAGGTTTTGTTGCGAGGCAACCATGTAGCCAGCAGAGGCCTTGAATGGACATTAGGCCACTGACGTTAAGCAGCGTCATCAACGCTCGCCCAAACTATTGTCCCCCCAAAACTAAAGCGGAAGTAAACAAACATGAGCTGGGACCGTGATACACCCGTTACCGCAGAAACTGCTTGTTAACCCGTAGTGTCAGGTTTGGCGGGCCAGTTCTTTTGTTATCAGCTCATAAATACAACCAAGAAGCAGCTGAAAGAAACTGCCGCGTTTACGTCACAGCGAAGATAAAAGCGGTAAAACCACAAGTTTCGGACCGTTTTGGATGAAGAGCGATATTTGCTTACACTGACCAACAAAATGGATTGTAGCACCGCTGATCTGCACGCTAACGTGGCACACGACTCTCCAGGTATCCGGATGCTGTTCTCGAGTTTACCTTAGGAGGCATACGTGTTATTGAAGTGCGCAGCTAGCTGCTAACTTAGCTCTCAACTTCGCGGTAAACCAGTTAACGCCACTGCTGCTAGCTTAATTTAAAAACGCTTAAGATGAAAGAAGTTTAACCTCATCTAACTCAGTAACTTTTTATGGTGGGTGGATGGATGGATGGATGGATGGATGGACGGATTGTTAGTGCTGCAGCAACATCACTTTTCGTACGCTATAAATGCTTCTGGTATTATAAACGGTGGCGGAAAGCAGCTCAGCTAAACATTATACACCCCTCCTTATACTAGAGCTATTACGTTTAACTGCACCACATTCATCCGGCACATTTTGCTTTTCACTTTGGAGATTTTAATTTACGTATAAAATATCTGCCTTTACGGTAATGCATATTAATACTTAGACCAGATAAGACTAGCTCAGTGTGGAACAGCTATAATATCGACGAGGACAGTTAGACAGTGGCAGAGAGTGGCAGGTGGATTCAAGGTGGTTCTGAGCCCCTTCTTGCTTTTTGTGTACTATGGTGATCGTAGATGACACTGTGATCTGTAGTGAGAATAGAAAGCAGGTGAAGGTATGCTCTGGAGAGAAAAGTAATGAAAGTTAGTAGAAGCAAGAGAGAACACTTGAATGTGAATGAGAGGGAGACAGGGGTAACAGTGAAGGTGCAAGGAGTAGAGGTAGAGGTGGATGAGTTTAAATACCTGGGGTCATCCATCCAAAGCAATGGACGGTGAAGAAGAAGAGAGTGGAGAGGGTGGAGACGAGTGTCAGGGGTGATTGCGACAGGAGGAGAGCAGCAAGAGTGAAAGATAATGAGACCTGTTATGATGTATGGTTTGGAGATGATGGCACTGATTAAAAATAAAAGACATGAAGCTGAGCTGAAGATGTTGAGCTGAAGCTTCTTCATCCACCTTGAAGCCTCCTGATTCTGTGTATCGTTGTGAGTTGCAGTTTATCACAGCTGATTATGATCTTTTGTATGTTTGGTCATGCGGCTCCACTGCAAAGATTGCCTGGTTACCTCTGCCCTTCGATTGAACTAAACTCAGGACATACAGTGGCAGGTCACAGGACAGTTTACCATTAACTGTACCTCTTAGTCACATTCAACTCTGAAAAAGTGGATTTAAATCCTTTGCTGCCTGTAAGTGGAAGGAGCTACAAAAACAATGAACCCACTACTTATTTCATTAGAATATTTTAAAAGGTTTTATCTGGAGCTACCATTGTTTTATTACCTTTGCTCATGCTTTCCTAAATTTATGAACATGCACTGCATATTGTGTTCTTGTTTGTCTGTCTGAATTTTTGTATGTTTTTGTCTCTCTGTTGAAGACCTCTTGATCTCAATGAGGCAACCTGTTTAAATAAAGGAATTAATAATATTAATCAGTCTGTCTTGACAAATGAAGATGAGTGTAATAAAAAAAAATCATAAATAAAATATATTTTAACCTTTTGCTAAAGTAAATTTAACTACATTAGTACAATGTTTGTACTGCAAAATACAAATAAAATGACTGATTTATGAGACCAAACTAAAGCTTTAATATTTATTGTTATGTATCCCATTGTCTCTGACTAATCAGGGGATGACAGCTCCAGCAGTGATGAGGACTTGGTGCCTCTGTCAAAGCTCCTGATGAGGCAGCACAGTGATGAGAGGGAGTCATGTGACAACACCCACAGCTTAACCTCCAACTCCAACAATAAATCAAAGAAGGACAAAGGTGATGAGGACATCAGTTTTGTAGCTGTGTTTACACTAAATATTTTCTGAGTGATTTTTTTGTTAAATTTTGCACGTTGATGTCTTCTTTTGCAGCTTCAGACGGCTCCTCCGATGACGAGCCACTGATAAAGATGAAAACAGGGCTTACGTCACCTAAGAAACAGGAGAAAAAGGAGAACACTCCTCCCACATCTAACAGCACAAATAACAAGAATGCAGGTGACGACCTAATTTGTTCAGATTTTCGTTTGGAGTGAACGGCTTCACATTTTTGCTTTCTCACCTTCTCAGGTTCAAATACAGATGAGGATTCTGACAACAAACCTTTGATGAAAATCGCTAAAGTGTCCTTGAAAGCTATTAAAAACTCTCCCTCGGTTCGAACCAAAAAAACTGCTGGCCGAAAGAAGAAAGGTACGATTATTTTCTCTCCAGTGGTCCAGGGTGTCATCTGCTACTCTCTAAATTATATACTTAGTTTTGAATTCCTTTTCTCGCACAGAGTCACTGGACAGGGACGACAGCTCCGATGATGAGCCTTTGAGTCGAGTCGCCAAGAAACTTCAGCCGCAGCGCAAGAGAAAGCCGGCCGCTGAAAAAGCAAGCCCAGTTATTAAATCCAAAAGAAATGCTGCAATGAAAAAGGGTTAGTTTGAAAGTTTGAGCTCAACTAAAATGATTTTTCAATGAAACTGAAATGCATTTCATTGCGTTAAAATAACTTGTTTTTGTTTCTTTTAGTGAAATATGCTGAGACGTCATCTGACAGTTCAGATGATGAGCCACTGGCAACGATAAAGAGGAGGACAAATGCGCCTAAAGAGCAAAAGAAGACAGCAAAACATAAAGGTAGGCAACCTCTTCATCGGGCTGACCGGAAGGATTAAGTAGGTGTTAAATACAACCTCATGCTTCATTCTCAGACAGCAGCTCGGATGATGATGTTCCCCTTGGGAACCTTGTTGCCAAGAAGAAGAAACCACTGAAGAAAACCCCGAAGAAGAGCACTGTAACACAAGGGCGAGCATCAAACAAGAGAAAAGGTATTCTACCAGTAATGTCGACTTGAACAAAACAGTTTGACGAGAAACTATTTTAAATGTTTAAAACATTTTAAATCTTCCTTTGGCAGAACTCTGTGACGAAAGCTCGGATGATGAACCCTTGATTAATCTTGTGAAGAAGCCTCGCGCTAACAGACAAACAAAAACAAAGGCTGCCACGCCAAAGAAGAGGAACACACCTTCCAAGAGTCCAAGAAAGAAGCCAGGTAAAGACACTGGCCTCACCACTCCTGGCCAACACTGATGGCAGAAGTAGTGGAAGGAGGTAGGAGTAGAGTTGTTGTCAGCTGTAACTTGCCCATAGACATCCACTGTAATCTGATTGGTGGATACTTTTGATGTGTTTTTACAGAAATAAACTTTTTAGTCAACCTGTTTACCTGCAACATTTTAACAGCAAGCACAATCCCACCACGATTTCTCTAGAAATTCCAGAGTGTAGTTTTTAATTGGTTGTAATGTTTCACGCAGTATATAGTGTGGGTGTGCTGACTTCAACTGAGGCTATGGTCATGCGGTAGAAGGAATACTTCGAGGACCTCCTGAATCCCACTTACCGCCTTCTGTAGTGGAAGCAGAGTCTGGGGATGAGGGGGATGACCTGCCCATCACTGCAGCTGAAGTCACTGAGGTGGTTAAACAACTCCTTGGTGGCAGGACCCCTGGGGTGGACGAGATTCACCCCGAGTTCCTGAAGGTTCTGGATGTTGTAGGGCTGTTGTGGTTGACATGCCCAACATCGCGTGGGTATCTGGGCTGGTGCCACTGGATTGGCAGACCGGGGTGGTGGTCTTCATCTTCAAGAAGGCTCCAACTATCGGAGGATCACACTCCTCAGCCCTCACTGGAAGGTCTGTGCCAGGATGCTGGAAAGGAGAGTTTATCCATTAGTTAAACTTCAGATTCAATAGGAACAATGTGGTTTTCATGGACGAGCTCTTTATACTCTCGAGGATATTCAAGTGTGCATGGGAGTTTTCCCATCCAGTCTACACGTGCTTTGTACACCTGGAGACGGTAAGCCAGTATGGGGGGTGTCTGGCCCGTTTTTACAGGCCATTCAGTCCCTGTACAACCGCAGCGAGAGCTTGGTCCGCATTGCTGGCAATAAATCAGTCTTGTTTCCTGTTGGCATTGGACTCTGCCAGGGCTGTCCTTTGTCACTGATGCTGTTGATAATTTTTATGGACAGAATTTCTAGGTGTAGCCAAGTGGCAGAAGGCTTCCACCTTGGTGGCCTCAGCATGTCATCTCTGCTTTTTTATCTCTGCTTTTTTGTGCATGATGCGGCCCTGTTGGCTTCATCAGGTGGTGGCCTCCAGCACACAGTGCAACAGTATGAGAATTAGCACCTCTAAGTCTGAGGCCATGGTACTCAGCCGGAAAAGGGTGGAGTGCCCACTCCAGCACAGGGACAAATTGCTGCTCCAAGTGGAGAAGTTTTAAGTATCTCAGGGTTGTGTTCACAAGTGAGGGGGGGATGGGAGCGGGAGATTGACAGATGGATTGGGGCTGATGCAGATACTGCACCAGTCGTTGTAAAGAGAGAGCATTAAAAACAAAGCTGTCGATTCACCGGTCGATCTATGTCCCTAGTTGGGCATGGGTGAGGTGTTCCAGGCATGTACAACCAGGAGGAGGCCCCGGGGCAAACCCAGAACTGGAGAGATTATATCTCTCAGCTGGCCTGGGAACACCTTAGTGTTCCCCTGGATTAGCTGGATTCTGCTTCTGCAACCGGGCCCCGGATAAACAGAAAGAAAATGGATGGATGGATGATGTTTTTGTTTTGTTTTTTAAACACATTTTCATATCAAATTTATTTGTCAATATTGCTTCAGATTCACCAGACAGCAGTTCAGATGATGAGCCCTTAATCAAGGCAGATAAACATCCACAAGTGACTAAAACCGTGACAATCCTGCTAGAGAGGTGTGATGTTGGACGCGCCGGGGAAGCAGGAAATCCGAAGAAAGTCAGAACAGGTACAATTTACATACCAGCTCATTGCATTACATTGAATCTATGCTGCAATCATATAAAAAATATATTAATAAATAACACAGAGGCTTTTTTATTCATCAAAGCAGAAAAACACATGGCTGAAAAGCCCAAGAAGGAAGACTTGACTGATTCAGAGGAGTCTTCAGAAGAAGAAGAATAAGCAAACGAAACAAAATTCCCAAACAGTTGTGAGAAACGCCCCAAAAATCAGTTAGTGTTCATGTAAATTTCATCACTGTGCTTTATCTACATATGTGTTAATTTATGCTCATACTATTTTTACTCCAGATTTTAGGTTTGGGACCAAATTTTGTGGGTTCCTTAAAGGTTTTATGCACTGTTTTTGATTTTTATGTGCCAATTGTTTGCAGTTGTTGATTCCTATGGTTTTAAATTTTTTAAAGAAAACAATGGAACACTCATTTCTGTTACAAGTTACAGTTCTGCTTTCACACATTTTAGCTTTAACTGCCCACTCAGCATGCAGCGATGAAATCTGTTGTGTTGGAATAAAGTGCTTTCACTAAGAAATTCACATCACATGAGTAAGTCTCATTTGTTCAGCTGACATGCCGCACATCCACACTTACTCTTTTTTATTTGTGTTAGATGCAGCAGTCTGCCACAGACATTTTTTCATATATATGGTATGTAGAAAAAAAATCACTTCTCTCTGACTTCATGATTCTACATTTAATTCTGACCTGATTACCTGAGTACCAGTACTCAGGCGCTCTAAAAAGAATCTGGCATTATTTGTAAACTTTTTTAAAATTGTGTTTTATTGGCTAGCTTGTCTTGTAAAGCTGCAACTAAGTAGTCAAGGTTTTGAATACTTTTGAAAACCTTAGTGGTTAAATAAACAGAGAAATAATAATTGCAAGACAATTATATTGGGTCTGCAACTAAAAATAAACCCTTCCAATACATAATGTATTGCCAATAGCCAAAAAAGGAGAAAAAAAACCTGCTATTCAACAGCAGAACCTCTAAAATTAAATTTAATTAATAAACAAGCAAATACAAATAAACGAGGCACAAACGATTAAAAAATATTTTGACAAAAGTGGAGCATTTCAAAAACTATAAACAGAAAATAATTAATAGATAAACTTTTCTGTATCACGAGTCTATAGTTTGAATCATTTTTAGAAAGGTAAATGTTATTTATAATTTTAAAAAATTATTTTATTTTATTTTTTTTGCTTTGGCGTTTGGCTGGAACTTAGTTTTCTTAAATTAGACAAAATTTCCATTGAGTTTGGTCTGAACTCTTCTTCGCTGCTTTCTGTTGTCATCTGGAACTTCCGCCCGGCAGCAGCGCTAACTTCAGTCCTCCACACAGACAACACCAAACTAAACTCAGCAGCTGTGCCGCTGCTGTTCTGCGAGTCCGTGCAGGAGAAGATCATTCGCGTTGAGGGACGTCTGTAGCCTGCCATCTGCTGAGTTCACCTCAAAGTGAAGAATATATCTGATCAGTTTGATCTTATGTTAGCTAACTGTTCGTTAGCTAGCATGCTGCTTCCTCAACACACCAGACAAGTCCTCTTGGATTAACTATTTCCTAGTCATGAGTGAGTTAAGATACCGGAAATCAGAGACTTTGGAAGGAGATAATGACGAAGAAGAGAGACAAAAGGAGCCGGAGCAGCAGACCAAAGGTACGTTGAGCTAACTGAGCCTCAGGTGTAGCTGTCAGTGGTGAAACAGCACATTTCTGCGTGGATGCTGTGATGATAACCGGGCTCTGTCTGCTCCTGCACCAGATGTGGATGAGGTAAGTGAGTCTAGCGGCGGAGCCGGTGACAGCTGGCAGCAGAAAGATGAAGGTGAAGTTAAAGGTGGTCAGCATGAACAGGAGAAACCAAACGGAGCCCAGCCATGTGTCAAAACCAAGAGATTATGTAAGTGTATTTCTCACATATCTGCTGAGTGGCTTTCAAAACAAATTCATGTTGCACATTAAAGGGAACTTATTATGCTTTCTTGATGGGTTGTATTCTTGATTATTTACATATGTGTAAGTGATCCCTGAGCCGAAAGCTTCAGTCTGCTGTAGATGCTCTGTTTCAGACAGTGTTTCCTACTTGTAGCTCTGTGTGATGTCAGTAAGATTGTCTCAGGTGCAGAGTCTCCACCCACCTGCCGTTCAGACCCTGTGTTTGCAAGGTTCGGCCAGTCAGGTGGAGGGAAGGGAGCATGTGACTCATGCAAAGCTATTCAAGTTTAGTACAAGAGTAAAAATAATAGGCCCCCTTTAATGACAGTGCTTTCATGCGATTCCAACACACCAGAGAGTATGAGGATGCCTTCAAGAGAAAAAATACACTTGGTGCACTGATGACCTGAGCTCAGCATACTGAGATATACAAGACTTAAGTGAACAAAGGGTATACTCACACTAGGAGAGTCATACAATGCCCAAGTGTGTTTGACCCTCAAGTCTAGTTTGCTTGACTAGTGTGATCGCTGTGTGATGTCCCTCCTCTTAGGAGTGACAAGAGGTCTCCTATAGCCAGACTTTTACAGTTAACAGCATAATCAGAATATTTTATTATTCCCAGGGGGGAATTGTTTTGTTACAGACTCTTAAACTCTAGATTAAAAAATAAGTAAAACTAAGGCACTCACAGTGCAATTTCAAATTAAAATTAAATATTCCAAAGTTAAAACAGTACTTTGTGCAATATATACAAGACATTACAAGTGAAAAGGCATTATAAAGAGGAGTTATAAAGTCTGATGGTCACAGGTAGGAATGATTTCAGGGCAAGGCCTACCTCTTGTATTTTAGTTGCACTAATCGCAATCCAGCTGTGAAAGTCACATGGTTTGGTAAATAACAAATGGGTGAGGACATAATTAAACCATGAAATTCATTAACCTCACTTTGCTCTGCAAGAGAGTTTTCCAAAAATGCTTGTGCAATTCAGGGAGGCAGAGTGAATGAGAGAAGAGCTGCGATGCTGAGACAATCTGAAGCATGCTGGGGCCTGAAACATTAAGGGAAGTGTGAGCGCAGGCCAGAGGGAGGGTGGGGTCTGTGCTCAGGTGTGGTACAAGGCACCTGTGACTAGTGTGAGTACACCTAAGAAAGCTTGTGTCAGAGGTTAGACCCTATGGGGCATTATTTAAAATGCTGCAAATGCGGAACGGAGCCAGGGATATCAAAAGTACACCCAGCTGCAGAAACACATGCCATGTTGTGTTGAGAGGGCACACACAGACCTGTCTCCTCCTGAACTCTGGGTCCCCACATGCGCATGTGTGTCTTTTTCTGATTCTTCAATATATATAAATCTTTTGCTTGAGAACTAAAGTGTTCATGACGCATTCCTTCACAAGTAAAAAACAAAGATTTTAACACCTGTCACTTCCTGTAAGCACTGAAATAGTAGTTTGAGTTTTTCATACTTACAGCGTTTTCTACATGCTGCACCTGTACTGTCAAATTTTAAACATCTTTTTTTTTTTTTTTTTGCCTATTTGCATGTGTTGAAGTGTATAGAGTGCACTTTGGTGAGAGGTGTAATGTTATTTTTTTGCCACATTGAACCTAAACAGTTCCACAGTGGGTTGATCTCTCTGGGCATGGCTTCAAGGTTGTTCATAGACTCTCGATTTGCAGCTACAAAGAGGAATGTGGCAGAAAAGACAAATTTAGAGGATCTGAGAGTCAAAAATGTCTCATGTCACCTTTAAGACCTACAGAAGCTTTACACTGATGGTGCTGTGTTTGCTGTTAATGCTTCTGCTCCTCAGCTGCTTTTTTACAACGTCTGGTGCGGGTGTTCTTTGGCTGTCTGGCAGCCGTTGCGTGCGGCATGCTGTATGCGGTGTATCTGTCTACATATCATGACAGGAAGTTCTGGTTTTCAACTCGACAGGTGGGTGACTCTGTTTTTTATCTGCCACCTTCCTTTTTATCTTCACTTTATCGCTCTGTTATAACCGCTCTAAAATTCACTTTGTGTACTTCTCAGGAGCTGGAGCGTGAGATCACTTTCCAGGGAGGCAGCGGGCTCTATTATTACTACTACAAACGCATGTTAGCAGCCCCGTCCTTTGAGAGAGGTACAAGCACACTCCCTGCTTCTTGTGAAAGACTTGGACTCTATTAGAGCAGATCTGCACAATTCACACTTTGGCGCAGCCCCTCAGTTCATCCACAGTCAGAAACAAGTGTTTCAGCCCACTTTAAGGCAGAGCTGTGTGCCTGAAATGCCCATATTTGGAAACTCTACTCTCTTTGACAGCTCCATAAATTTAAAAAAGAAAAAAAGTTTTCAGCCTGAGCCTAAACGTTATAACCGAGCACACCAGAAAATAAGGAAAAGTGTATTAAAGAAATACCAGGCAATGATTTTAATCTCCCCCTTCCTCATCACTCACCTCTGTTGTCATGTGTTTTGCAGGGTTTTATGAGCTGGTGGTAGATAACAGGACGGTTTCAGGTCAGAGCATCAACGCAGTC
This sequence comes from Pterophyllum scalare, assembly GCA_024447675.2. Lineage (NCBI taxonomy): Eukaryota > Metazoa > Chordata > Actinopteri > Cichliformes > Cichlidae > Pterophyllum > Pterophyllum scalare. The sequence continues at coordinate 34,050 of JAMQGT020012158.1, forward strand.
GAACGTTTGTCTCTTTATCCCGAGCTCATCACAAGCTTGATATACAGAGTCACGGGCAGCCAGGTGAGGATTTATTTAATCAGATTTTAAATTTCCTGCAACATCTTCTGTGTGTGCACATCTCAAAGAAAGCATGAAACTCCCCACCATAATTCCAGCCTCACTCTTGGAGGCTCTGCAGACCGAGCATCGTCTCTTTCAGTAAGCGAGTCTTAAGTGTTGTAGGGTAATTTAGCTCAGCATGACGTTTGGTAATGCTGCCAATGTGTTTCTGAGCAGATCTGTCAGATTGTACTCCTCTTATTCAGATATTTGGCTTTAATCTGTTAAACAAAAATACTAAGATATGTTTGTGATGCTGCTGTTCCAGTTATATTACTGGTTTGTACCCTTTAATAGTAAAACTAACTACTGTATTGTTGCGTTAAAAATTTAAACTGAAGATCAAATTTATTCTCTGAACTAAACTCAAATTATTACTAATGCAGTCAGAAAATATGCAAATGTTTCAAATTGCAGAAAATAATTTCAGTAATCCCAAACTTTGACAAAAATCACCAAAAATAGATAAAAATAGACAAACGGGTCCCAAGGAGGTCAATGCTGTAGGCCAGTGGTCCCTAAAGGGTGGGCCGTGTCCCTCTGGTGGGCTGCGAAGAGCTGACAGAAATTGTGGGACAGCAATAACTCAGACTCACACACTCCAATATTTCACTACTTGTCAAAACACTCCCCTTTGAAGTGCCCAATCCCCTTTTGATACACCCATACGCTCTCATGAGTTCGGTCTGATGAACCCGGGTGCTAATTGTTCTTGGATGGCGTCCACTCATAGCATCGCACTCCAGCATAGCACGTATACACACACACACACACACACACACACACGATTCACCTCACGAGTGCACCTATGCTCTGAACACGGAGGCTAAAGTAAAGTTTCCTCTGGTGCTAACATTTTATAATGTTCCAATATTTTTAGTGTTTATTATAAATTTCTAATAACTTTGAATACTCCAGTGTTAATTACTTTCCAGTGTTTACTTTGTTATTATTGAGGCACAATCATAGTTCAATAAACACAAATGATTGAATGAATATAGTTATACTTCACACAGTATATAATGTAAATAAACAGTAAAAACACCGTGATCATGATCAAACGAGGACATAAGACGATTGTTTTTACTCTGCATTTCTTTGAATTTGAAACCAAAAAATAACTTAATGCATCTCTAGATGTAGATACCCCCCCTTCCTTTTTTTTGGGTAAATGTAAATTACATGAAGATATTTTTAAAAGAATGTTCTTGAAGTCCTAACTGTAACGGTCCTAATACATCCACAAAAACGCTTTAAGTGTCTTTGTTTTGGACTCCTCTCTCGCCTCTGATGAAACAGGATTTTGTGGAACCGATCTACTTCTACATTGGAGCGGTTTTCGGCCTGCAGGCGGTCTGTGTCACCGCCCTCTTTGTGTGCAGCTGGGTGATGAGTGGCACCTGGGTGGCCGGCATGTTGGCTGTGGCCTGGTATGTGATCAACAGGTGAGATGAACAAACTTTTCCTAGAGCGTTAAGTTTCTTTGCGTGTCCATTCATAGTGACTAATGCTATAAACATCCAGCTGTTCCTGGGGGAACACCTTTTTGTGTTGTCAAAATTGCTAAGACCATATTGCAGCAGCCCTGTAGTCTTCTACAGTCATCTTATCATAGCCTTTCGTGGGTTGCTGCTGTTCTCATTTTCAATCCAAACACTTTCAAGGTTGCAGCATCAAAACTTTGGGGCAGTGTTGCTCCTTCATCAGGCTGACTGAATCAGTGGTTTACATAAATCAGCTTTTTCTCAACGAGAACAAGTAGAAGCCATTTATTTTGGACACACTCTTTAATTTTAAAAATGTTTTAAACCAGCGCTTGGTGTTTTGTGCCAATGTATGCTTGTATGCATGCGTGTACCCCAAGATGGGATATAAAGACCTAGTTTTGAAATGTTGATATACAATTACAGTTATTAATAAGATGAAACTGAATCATTATATTTTCTCCCACAGACCGGATACAACCAAAGTGGATCATGCTATTCCTCTGCGGGACAACTGGGCTCTGCCTTATTTCTCCTGTCAGGTCGCAGCTTTGACTGGATTCCTGAGAAACAACATCAGCTCCGCCACTGAGGTGAGGCTCTCATCCTGCTTTTGAAATGAAACACTCCTGGAATGTGTGCTAGCCAATTGGAGCACTTCATTAAATGATGACCTCTCTTTCTCCGTAGATGTTTTGCTATCTTACCATGAGTGCCACCACTTTCACCTTCCTCCTGGTCTGGGAACACAGTCACTACGTGCTCTTCATCCAGGGCCTCTGTCTCTTTCTGCTTGACTCTTTTGACCTGGTGTCCCCACGTAAGGTAACACAGTCCTGGTTCCAAGTTTCTTCTTACTGTTCCTATTATATTACTTTAAGTAAAGTTTGCATTGATTACATTTTTAATTAAGACAATTTTTCTCCAGTTACCAAAATCTAAAAAGGGCTTAAATGCTGCCAACTGTTTAGTTATAACAGAGTTTGAGTTTAAGACCAGACCAGAGCCGTCACCTGTGACTATCCTCTCTCACTGGGTCTCTCCTCCTTCTTCTTCATCCCTCCATTTCTGGGGTGAGCAGATGGCTGACATTCACAAGGTGTACCTCAGCTCCTTGTTCCTGGCCTACCTGTTCCAGTTTCAGAACGCAGCCCTGCTGAGCTCGCCTCTGCTCAGCCTCCTCATTGGCTCAGTTCTGGCGAGGTACTTCCAGGTAGAGTTAACCTCCCCCTCACGGCACAGCTCAGTCGTGACATTACATAAACTCTTTCAGGTTAAAATGATTTTTAGTTTACAGCTTTTCAGATGGGAGCAATTTCTGTATCTCTGTATTTGAGGGTCTGAATGCAGAGTAGCACCAGTAACATTTGTATTTGTCTTCCAGCAAAGGATGAAGATGGGTCCTCTTGTGGCAAGAGTGATGAAGCTCTTCCTCCATTTCTACCTGGTCTTCACCTCTGGGATCACCTTCAGTTATCTGGTCAAGGTAAATCACGTGGAGGAGGTCACCTGTGTAGCATTCAGCGGTCACTTACTCATTGGGTAGAAACCAGTGTGTTTTTTTCATTAACAGAAACTCCTTCCTGTGAATGAGAGTGACTTCATATTGAAGTTCCTTGAAGTGAAATTTGGACTCAACACAACAACGTGAGTTATGTTTTCTGGCATGGAGCAGTAACCGTGTTAGTGAGCACGTGTTGATGTTTCTGAACCTAAACACTAACAAAAATTATCTTATTTTTTTCCTCTGTCAGCGACTTTGTCCCCAACTTCCTCTTGTGCCAGGAAAGTTTCCAAACGCCCGGTCAGGACTTATTTCTGCGACTGACGCAGGCCTCGGTCCTTCCCTTCTACTTCCTCGTGCTCACTGTCTGCCTGCTGTCAGCCTTACAGGCAATCTACAGAAGACTCAGGTGAGACGCATTTTACTTTGAAATGTGTTTGCCCAATAAAACAGCCACATTTGCTGGTTTGTTGCTAATTTGCCTCTTTTAGTGGGTGCAGTAAACATCCATCATGTTTCTACCTTTGCCTAAAAGCTTGGTGTGCGTTTCCCCTTCAGTGGTCATCCGATGCACAAAACCTACAGCCTCGAGAACGGACGAATAGGAGAGCAGCCCGAGGTCGTCTATCATGTTTTCCACACAATGTTTTTTGGAGGTCTTGCTCTGCTCTTTGACGGGTGGGTTCAATCTTTTTTTTTTTATTTTCTTTGATTTTTTTTATTTTGCCTTTGGCCTGACGTTTCACCGCCTGTGTTCTTCTGTTGTGCAGGATGAAGTATTTCTGGACGCCGTACGTCTGCATGTTCACAGCATTCGGTGTGTGTTCTCCTGACCTCTGGATGACGGTGTTTAAGTGGCTCAAGCTGAAGTCCATCCACCCTGTAGTATTGGTTAGTATGGGTGCTTTTCTCCATGAGACGCTAACCCAAATGTCTTTAAACTGAGGTTTCCCTTAAATACACTCAGAAAGTGATGTTTAAGTATGAACTAATCAAACCCTGATGCTAAGAGTCCAAAAAATTTGCTTGTTATTTTTAATTATTATTTCAAAAATGACTCAGTAAAATCCCCTTCCTTGTAAAAATTAAGGTGGACTGATCGACACAGGCGCTCACGCTGTATTCCTGTTTTCCTTTTCCCTCCAGTCTCTCATTCTGAGCACGGCAGTTCCCACGATCATTGGCTTCAGTCTGTGGAGAGAGGTGAGGCTTTCAGCCCCTTTCCTGTGGATCTCTTTATGTTAGACACACTTTATATCTCTCGCGCTCTCTCCCATTTTTGCAGTACTCCCCTCGTGTCTTAGCGGAGTTATCAGAACTGCAGGAGTTCTATGATCCAGACACAGTGGAGCTGATGAGCTGGATCAGGTGGGTCATTAGAGCTTTATGTATTTATAAAGATGTTTGTTAAGATTTTATCACCCTGTGAAAAATAAAGCGGGAGGATATTGTTGTCATACTGTCTTCAGGGTTTGCCTTTCCCGTCTATAGATTCCAAAACCACCAGGAGCTGAGCCATGAAATTTGGTGTATGTGTTCTTTACTCTTCAAAGATGTGCAGTATGATATTCATGTTCCTGGATATTTAGTACTCTTCGTACGCTTTGGCTGTGTTTGAAGTGGAGAGTAAACAACATGGAGGATTTCAGGCGGCTCATGCTATAATAATATATGCTAATGATATGCCGCCTCTTTCTCATGCTTGATCATATTGTGCTGTGTGTTTGGCTATACCTACTTGACCATTATTAACTGAAATGGAGAAAGTGGGGATTCCCCATATCTCTCAGCTGACCTCGGTCCCTGAACAGCTGGCAGCAGCTGATAGTGAGAAGCTTCCAGGTAAAGAGCCGATCTGTTTATAGGAGCATCAGTTCTGGGCTGCGGCCTGATTGAGCAGCCTGTGATCCTGGCTTCTGATTGGCTGAGCATCGTCTGACTCATCACTTAGCATTATCAAAGCCATACCTACTGCTCAGCAATATTGCTCAGATATAGACAACATGGTTCTCTATTTGTGGTTGGTGACGTTATTTGCATTGATATCAGCAGAATGTGTAGTATCTGTGTATTACATAGTAATATTCCTGTACACACATGAGTATAATATGATGTAAATAACTTGTAAGTATGTATTAGATCTGGCTTATTGCTGGTTACCAAAGAGTATTTGTAGAAATGTATAATCATCACAGAATATCTCTGACAGCATGTTTACAATGGTTTTGATTTAATAATTATTGTAATAATGAAAACATATTTTTGATGGAATATGTTTTATATCTTTACTAACCCAGGGATGACTAAAAGTATTTGGATGAAAGTTTAGGGTAGAAGGTAATAAGACGTCTGCTGAAGAGTCTCTGTTACCCTGACTTTTCTATATTTTCATTAATTGTGGGAGGACCTCCCCATCTTGTTAATCATGGCATCAAATGTTATTTTTCTTCTTCTTCTAGGTCCCAGGCTCCGGTGGCAGCTGTGTTTGCAGGCAGTCCGCAGCTGCTGGGAGCCGTGAAGCTGTGTTCGGGTTCAGCTGTAACTAGTTTACCTCTTTATTCAGACGTCGACCTGCTGAAGAGGACCGAAGACGTGAGTTAGATGAGTCTGATCGGGATGACCGAGCTTCACTTTCACCTGAACCAAACTGTGCTTTGCTCGAATTTCTGAGTTCACCTCCTTCTATTTCCTCTCCTTTTCTAGACGTATCAGGTCTACGCAATGAGATCTGCAGAGGACATCTACAAGCTCCTGACCGCTCAAAAAACAAACTACGTGATCATCGAAGAGTCGATTTGTAATGAGCTCACTCTTAATAAGGGCTGCAGGATCAAAGACCTGCTCGACATCTCCAACGGACACGTGAGTGACAACATGAGGCAGGCCCACGTTCCTTAAAGTGTCCTTATTTTATAGTAATTCCTGTGAGCCAAATAATCTAAAGACTTGGTTCTTACTCTGTAGACATTTTTGAGTGGATATAACTAATACATCATCTCAGGTACACATCCCTGGTTTAATATTATTCTCCCACTATTTTGGTCATTCATCATCATCTTACATTTATCATGTAGCTATAATCGAGACATTAATTGCAGAATAGTTTGTGGTCTCTGTTCTTTGAAATTTCACTCATGATCAGGTATGTTTTGTCTCTTTCAGGTCGTCTACGACAAAGGAGAGATTTACTCCTTCTCCAAATACGGACGATTCTGCCACGAGATAAAGATGAACTACTCGCCCTACACAAACTACTTCACCCGAGTCTTCTGGAACCGCTCGTACCACGTCTACAAAGTGAACTCCGTCATCTCCTTTCAGTATTGACGGGCCGGCGCAGCTCTGCGGCTCCTCCGGGGTTTCACATCGATCAGCGCACATCGATTTCACACAGATCAGCGCGCTGGGCTGAAAAAACTCTGATCGTCCTGGTGTCGGCGGGAGAGCTGCACAGTCAAACAAAGCAAGGGTCAGCTGAGCACGCTGCATCAGCCAAACGGCATGTATTGACCGCCGTATTATTAATCACTGTACTGTAGTTTTATAAGCCATGTGTTACTGTGATGGGTCTAATGAAGGTGGAGAGCGATGTTCACTGAGAGTCACTGAGGTTAGTGCAGGTGTTTATCTGGAAGCAGCCATGGGTGTAATCCTGCACTCTGATTGGCCCTTTGGTCAAACTGTCGTGACAAACATTGATTGACTAGCCGTCACATTTCACTCACACATTTATGTGCCCTGATGGATCAATTTTAATCACTTTAATCAAGCTTGTTTTTTTTTTGTTTTTTTTTAAACACCTGCAAAACTAAACACCTTTAAGCCAGCCTCAGTGAGACTGCTAATTGCTGGCATTAGCATTTAGCTCACAGCACAGCCTCCAGTGTGGCTGTGACTCTTTTTTTTAATGTCCTTTTCTTGGGGATAAATCTTTATGCAGTGATTTGGACACAACAGTTATTTTGATTTTTGTCTGAAATGGTTTGTTATTTTTGTTCATGTGTTATAATCATGGCCGGTCGTGAAGTGGGCGACTTCTGCCTAAATTATGAATGTGTTTCATGTGTTATACTAACATAGTTTGATAAATTTGCCTTGATCGGAATAAAATAGATTTTTTGATCATTGAGCTCCTAATCATAATCAGCCAAGTATTTAAAAAATAGAAGTGCTTTATAACAGGATAACACAGAAGTCAGAACAGTTTATTATCTAATGTAATTTTAAGGTTACCAAAAAATAGTGAGTAGCACATGTGCGCACTGCCTTTGTTTGCTCATGCAGTGTGTGTGTGTGTGTGTGTGTGTGTGTGTGTATGTATATGTATGTGTCGTTCTTTGAAGGGTTGTTGCTGCTTTTACATCAGAGGCATCTCTGGACTGTTTGCTGCTCGTTGTGTGATCTGACCTGTTAAAGGGAAGAGGAAGGAGCTGTTCAGAGGCGTGCTGTCACTCTGCATTTGTTACTGCTGCCTGAAATCTACTACTGAAAATATCTGATATCTAAAGTACACACAAAATATGCTTATGTCTGAACTCTCTGACTGGTCTTACTGTGTTCTGCTTTGTTTCATTTCTTTGATATGAGGCGGCTGTGTTCATATTCATTTATATAAAAGGACTTGACTGAATTATTGAGGACCTGCAGAAAAATCTGCAATTCTAAATTGATTTCTTACCTTTAGGGTAGTGGAGGCTGCAGGTGGCTGCTCCCATGTCTTTATTCATCACTTCTGAGACTCATTTCCTGCCTGTCAGCTGGTACTTTAAGTATTTGGTGGTGACGTCCTCTCCGTGAACAGCTGTCGCTCTGCAGGAAGGCTGTGTGCTGAAAAACTGATGGATATTAAAAGTGTGTGTCAGGTGAATAAATATAACACTGATCCCTTCTTCTGTGTGTTTTTTTTTTTTTTTTGGACATTGTCTGGTGTTTACTTTCTAATCTGATGTCAGTAAGAGGTTGGTACATACAGTACTGTGCAAAAGTCTTGAACCACCCCTCATTTATTTATATTTTGCCCCTAAGGTGCCGGATTTCTTGTAAGGCTTTCTGGAGGTATTTCAAAGATTTTCTTTGAATGTTAGCCAGTCCTTGTACCTGACCTCTGACCTTTCTCAGAGGAACATTTTTGATTGTTAAGCCACTTAACACTGACCTATAAGTCAAGCACATAAAAGGCACCTAACTCAAGAAATGAACCAGTGTTGTGTCTACACATAACACTCAACTTAGCAAAGAAGCAATTTAAAATTGTATCTTTAAGCACATTTTCACTAGCAGGCTGCTACACAAGTAGTGGAGTGGAAATCAGTGATGAGTCCAAATCATCATCAATGTGTACGGAGGAGGTACAGTAGTCAGTGTCTGCAACCATGTGTAAAACACGGTGGAGCCTCTGTCATGATTCAGAGCCGCATTTCAGCCAGTGGTGCTGAGGAACATGTCCAAATTGATGGACTTACGAACACAAATGTACGGTTAGCTTTTTTAATCAACATGCAGTACCATCAGGAAAGAATCTGATTTGGCAACAGCTTCATTTTTCAGCATGACTATGATGCCAAACACGCTGCCAATGCAGTGAAAACGTACCTGGATAGAGCCCGGCCCTCAACATTATTGAAGCAGTGTGGGATCATGTTGACAGAGAATGAAACAAAAGGCAACAACATCCAAAGAAAAGCTTTGAATGTCCTTCAAGAAGCCCGGAGAACTGTTCCTGAAGACTACTTAAAGAAATTAAATGGAAGCTGCCTCAGAGAGTTCAGGCTGTGCTGAAGAATAAAGGTGGTCATACCAAATATTAACTTTCAAGCTTGTTGGAATTGTACAAACTCTCATTTTGCCTTATATGCTGCAAACTTGCACGTTTCACTAAATTACTTCACCTTTTCCTTGGTTCAAAATATAAAGAAATGTGGGGCGAGTCAAGACATTTGCAAAGCACTGTACTTGACTCAGATGCTCAGTTATGCATGTTTACTACTCAAGCGAAACTAAATGCCGACAAACTTTAAAATGAGCAACTTACGTTTATTGTATAGGTCTTAATTATTATTATTTTTTTCTATTTTTAAAAGTCGCTGTCAGTCGTTCTGTACAGTTTAACGTCTGTGGAAATAACTAGCCTAACCCTAAAATTTCGGACGACTCTAAACAACGGGACCCGAACGCGGCATATATGCGCAGCCATGGCGCTCTCTGCGTCTCCTTGGCGACTAAGCGGAACCGGAATTACGGAGGAGTGATGGCGAACGTACAATGAATTAGTGTAGCTGTTTCAGCTTCTAATTTTGACATTTTGGTGCACATTTGATCCTCTTGTCCTCTGAAAGATCACCGTGGCCCGTTAAGGTAAGACAGTTTGTCCCTACGTAAGCGGGACAAGCGCTAAACTCTACATGCTAGCTGGAACATTAGCCAGATCTGCTGGTTCCAAACACAACAGAATACAGGGAGGTGGGTGCGCTTGGTTTAACTGTAACGGCAGCCCGAATCCGCGTTGTTGCGCATGCATTATTATAGTTCCGGTGGATGCATTTGATATCCCCGCCCAGTTGGGACGACCCATAATATTGATTTAAGTTCTCTAGACGAAGAACTGAAAATGTTAGTGTGTTAGCTTCTCTGACAGGTAAAGCTTTATAACCTGTATGAAAAATAAATGGCTTATTTTGAAACAATGAATATTTATACCCAGAAAATATAAAATACATGTTTTTAAATATGAGATTGTACTTTTTTAATCACAAAATGAAAAGTAGCATTACATGATTACTGTACTTTATTTAAAGCAGTGGAAAGTAGTTACAGAGTTATCAAAGGCAATGTTTTTTGCTGTTGTTTGTTGAGGTTTTAAGGTTCCTAATTGTCCAGCTTTACAAATACAGTCATGCGGAAAAGAAAGAAAAACGAACACTAGTCCCCTGATTCAGTAGACGCTCCTTCAGCAGCAACAGTTTGAAGTAATGGATTTCTGTATGAAGTTTTCAGTTTCTCACATCGTTGTGGAGGATTTTTGGCTCACTTTTCTTTCATTGCTTCAGTTAATTGAGGTTGTGGGCGTTTGTTTATACACAGCTAAGGTCCCAGCACAGCATCTCAGTCAGGTTGAGGTCTGGATTTTGACTGATCCATTACAGCACTTCGATTCTTTTCTTCTTCAGGTGCTCTGTTGTAGATTTCCTGTCATGCATGGGATCGTTTTCCTGTCGTACGACTCGATTTAGGCAGGCTTTAGCTGTCAGACAGATGGCCTCACATTTGACTCTAGAATGCTTTGGTATACACAGGAGTTCGTGGTTGACTCAGTGGCTGCAAAGTATCCAGGTCCCGAATCATCACCACCGTGCCTGACACTTGGTATGAGGTGTTTGTAGGTGCATTAATATTTGATTTTAATCGTTTGGTTTAAAGCTAAGAGAACCCCATGATCACTTAAACAATATTTTTTCTGAGCTAACTGAACTCCCCTAGAGAAGGTGTTACTGTTGACCTTACAGTCACCAGTTTATACGGCATCAGTCCTCGGCTGATTTAGTGTCTTAAAATGATGCAAATACATCTGAGATTCAGAGTTTCATTCCATGACGTTTATACTGACAGAGAACCTCAATCAAGAAATCTCACTTCCTCCTTAACCTTGAGATCATTTCAAAATAAAGCTAATGTTCATTCCTGCATCACAGCCCACTAGACGAGGATGAGCGCAGAAGCAGCTGACCGGGTGGCTGCTGTGACCAGCAGTCGGCCCAGCACACCTCTTCAGACTTCCTGGTTTGAGTTTCTCCTTGATGGCAGCCTCCTGGAGAACCACCTGCAGAAATCATACCCAGGTTTGGTCAGCCTAACTCAAGACTTCAACTTTTATTACGCAGATTTGTAATGGTTTATTAATAATGATTGTTTTTGCAGACCCAGCACCAGTGCAGCTGATCGTCCAGTTCCTGGAGCAGGCGTCCAAGCCGTCGGTGAACGAGCAGAATCAGGTGCAGCCTCCGGCCGACAACCGTAGGAACCGCACATTGAAGCTGCTGGCACTGAAAGTAGCTGCTCACATGAAGTGGGATCTGGATGTACTTGAGAAAGGGTGAGTCAGTGTGTTAAAGAAGGACATCTGCCATTTTCAGAGGAGAATCCACAAAAAAAAGCCAAGCTGAATATATCTCAGTATATGCTTTAAGAAATATTATTCATATTAGGTTATGATCTAATGTTCTTCCTGCTTGGCAGATTGACCATTCCTGTATTAAATATGCTGCTGAATGAACTCCTGTGTGTGAGCAAAGTGCCGCCAGGGGTGAAACACGTGGACCTGGACCTCTCTACTCTCCCTCCTACCACCGCCATGGCTGTGATCATCTACAACCGCTGGTGAGTGAGACGACACTCCGAGGGCACCTGAAAGCAGTAAACTAGTAAAATAGATTATTAGTGTTTCTTTTTCCTTGTGTCAAAGTCACAAACTGTGACTATACAGGGGTTGGACAATGAAACTGAAACAGCTGGTTTTAGACCACAATAATTTATTAGTATGGTGTAGGGCCTCCTTTTGCAGCCAATACAGCGTCAGTTCGTCTTGGGAATGACATATACAAGTCCTGCACAGTGGTCAGAGGGATTTTAAGCCATTCTTCTTGCAGGATAGTGGCCAGGTCACGACGTGATGCTGGTGGAGGAAAACGTTTCCTGACTCGCTCCTCCAAAACACCCCAAAGTGGCTCAATAATATTTAGATCTGGTGATTGTGCAGGCTGTGGGAGATGTTGAACTTCACTTTCATGTTCATCAAACCAATCTTTCAACAGTCTTGCTGTGTGTATTGGTGCGTTGTCATCCTGATACACGGCACCGCCTTCAGGATACAATGTTTGAACCATTGGATGCACGTGGTCCTCCAGAATGGTTCGGTAGTCCTTGGCAGTGACGCGCCCATCTAGCACAAGTATTGGGCCAAGGGAATGCCATGATATGGCAGCCCAAACCATCACTGATCCACCCCCACGCTTCACTCTGGGCATGCAACAGTCTGGGTGGTACGCTTCTTTGGGGCTTCTCCACACCGTAACTCTCCCAGACGTGGGGAAAACAGTAAAGGTGGACTCATCAGAGAACAATGTTTCACATTGTCCACAGCCCAAAATTTGCGCTCCATGCACCATTGAAACTGACGTTTGGCATTGGCACGAGTGACCAAAGGTTTGGCTATAGCAGCCCGGCCGTGTATATTGATCCTGTGGAGCTCCCGACGGACAGCTTTGGTGGAAACAGGAGAGTTGAGGTGCACATTTAATTCTGCCGTGATTTGGGCAGCCGTGGTTTTATGTTTTTTGGATACAATCCGGATTAGCACCCGAACATCCCTTTCAGACAGCTTCCTCTTGTGTCCACAGTTAATCCCGTTGGATGTGGTTTGTCCTTCTTGGTGGTATGCTGACATTACCCTGGATACCGTGGCTCTTGATACATCACAAAGACTTGCTGTCTTGGTCACAGATGCGCCAGCAAGACGTGTACCAACAATTTGTCCTCTTTTGAACTCTGGTATGTCACCCATAATGTTGTGTGCATTGCAATATTTTGAGCAAAACTGTGCTCTTACCCTGCTAATTGAACCTTCACACTCTGCTCTTACTGGTGCAATGTGCAATTAATGAAGATTGGTCACCAGGCTGCTCCAATTTAGCCATGAAACCTCCCACACTAAAATGACAGCTGTTTCAGTTTCATTGTCCAACCCCTGTAGATTAAAAGAGGGAAACAATTTGAATCTCTTAATAATTTTAATCTTTTGATCATATTGTTATTGAATCTTTTGGCTTTCAAACAAAAACATCAAAACATCTCTCTAAACTCTAAATATCTAAAATCTAAACGTACACACACTGATATGGAATCATTCTTATTTTATTGCTTTATTGTACAAGTTATAGTAGAAAGGAAAATTGCATGCAACAGCTATGGGGTATTCAGCCCCATGAAATGACTTGTTTTTATTAATTGGGACATTGTAACAGCCTGAAGTTGGATCACTAGTTAAGAAATGACATTGTAACCATTCCTTTGTCTCATTTGTGTTTTGTCTTTTGAAGGGCCATCAGAACAATTGTGCTGAGCAGCTTCCCAGAGAAACAAACCAAACCCGGACCCCACCAGATGAACATGTAACTGCTTCTTCTTCCTCCCTGTTAGCACTTAGGGTGCATCCACGCTCATGTTTTTGTTTTAAAATGTGGGTTATGCTACGATCTCGCCTGCCCTCCGCTCTGCTGCTGTGATGGAGTTTCAGGACCTCTAAAACATAGAAGCACTGCTGGCCCTGCTTTAATCTGAAAACTCTGGGGTTGTGTTCTAGTCTGGACTCCTGTGACACAGATACCCACACTCAGATTGGACCTAATCAGTCACAAAATGTGAACCCAAAACCTCGAAGCTAAGCTCACAGACCTGTGATTTCATCGTTTTTGTGTGGGTACTCCACATTTTCCTCTGATGTGGATAACTGATCGACGATGCTCCCTGCACAGCTACAATATTTGTATTTCCTCCACCATCATGACTTGTGTTACTTTCAGTAACAATTCCAGTTGTTGGTCCAGCTGTCATGTAATGTGTGTGCCATTACTGAACCTGTGCTAAAATGCTCACTGTGCCTTCGTTTAGGTTAAATATTGTGCAGCAGGAGAAAGAAATGACAGAAAACATCCTCACTGTGGTGAGAACATATTTTGTGATCCATATTATAATTGTCATTTTTATATTAATGATAATAATTAAATAAATAACAGATAAACTTTTTTTTTTTAACATCACTGCTTCAGCTGAAGGAGCAGTCGGCCGATTCCATCAGCGTCCTGGAGGGAGCTGTGCGACTGAAGAAAGACTTCTACGTTCACACCATGAGGACCCTGGACCTGCTGGCTGCCGACACCGCCGCCAACGGAGAGACCGAGTCTTCGACTGCGGGGCTTTGCATCAGCGCAGATGAGTTGCACTGCCAGGTTGGTGGAGTGTACAGTGTTGTCTGTCTAGGTCTCATTTATGGAGCGTCGTTGTGAATAAAGTCGATTTTTCCTGAGAACAACGAGAGTGCTTTTTGTTTGTGTTTCAGGTGCATTATGATTTGGGAGGCATTTTCTTCCATCAAGGCTGCACAGATCAGCCGGTCTATGAGAAGGCCCGGGACCACTTCAGACAGACAAAGGAACTGTTAAAGAAGGTAACCATACTTGAGCACAATGCTGTGATTTAACTGCCTCAGGATGGCAAAACCTGCTGACCTGGTGTTTCAGTAACGGCAGTTCACCTTTCAGTTACTTCTTTGTGTCTTTTAGCTGGACTCCACTGTTCATGTTCACCTGGATGAGAAGCGACTGGCTGGATACTGGAATGCCTGCAGAGCTTTGACCGGAGACTGTGACCCCTCTGACCCCCAGACGACACCCTACAACCAGATTAACAGCCTGATCCGGGCGCACAGCTACCTGGTCAGAACAAACACATTAGAGAGATTTAACTTCTATGTTGAGTGTTGTAGTTTGGACAGAAGGAGGTTTAGGTCGTGAATATTGGGTAAGAATGGTTAATAAATTGCACTTTGATTCTCTGCAGGCCGTCATCGAAGCCTTCATCAGAGACAACGTGTCCCGCAGCTTGCCAAGCCACTTCAGACGGTCTGTTCTCAGGGAGTTCTTGTACCAAGTGCAACAAGGGTGAGGACACAACAAAACACTCAGCTCGCTGGTATAATTTGCACTGACTAAACCAGCGAGTGCTGCTTTGTCTGTTCATGATTCTTTCTCTCAGTCTACTTGTGAAAATACAGTTTCTGGAATGTTTGTGGACCACTTTACAACCCACAAATATTCACCTGTAAGCCAAAAGGAGAACTGCTTACTTTGAAAGTACAGCCAACAGCTAGAATCTGTTAACATAAGAATGTATGAGTCAGTAGTTTTGTTATAAAGTCATGTAAAGGGGTGTTGTGTTGAGTAACGAACTGTCTCTCTGCAGGGAAACGGGCCTGGATGAGGTGTGTCACAAACTGTGCGTCTGCAACGCCGTCCGAGACGCTCTGGAAGGAGAGGTCCTCAGCATGCGCTTCCAGCAGCTGCTCCTTAAGCCCAGTAAACAAGTGGTGGACTTTATTTTAGAGGTAATAGAGTAACAGTTAAATTTCATGCAGTAAAAATTGTTTTCAGGTTTGGGGTTTAAAGCCATCGCAGATTAGAGTCAGACTTCCTTCTTCCTGCAGGTGTGCACACGTTCACTGGAAAAAGACCGACCGTCTGAGGCGTCCAGGAGAAGCATGGCTCATTTCCTGAGGTGAGCGACATGCAGCAGAGTCAGAGTCACTGTTTTTGATAACCTTCTGTACATTTGTGGAATTTATCAAGGGTCTGGTGCAGAGATGATGTCAGTTTGATAATCATGAACTGTTTGTCTTCCTTCTAAACTTCTTATGGTGCAGGACTCTGTGTGAAAGCTTGGAGGACCTGTCTCTGGTGTTCGTGGTGTCATCCCACAAGCTGTTCATGGAGCTCCTGAAGGAGGAGGAGAGGAAGCTCCTGGTGGAGCAGATGAGGAAGAGGTCGGCCACGATCAACCTCAGCGCCAAACCTCTGCCGTCCTTCTACGACATTCCAGGTACGCAGCCGAGGCTTCCCCCGCATACGCTGCTGCTTCTCCACACGAAAGGTTCCCAGCAGTGAGACACGTACTCATCACTTTTTGGTTCGTCCCTTCACAGCTTCAGCTAGTGTGAACATCGGTCAGCTGGAGCAGCAGCTCATCCTTTCCCTGGAGCCGCGCAGGATCAGACAGATCCTCATCGAACTCCACGGCATGGCCGAACGGCCGTTCTGGAGGGTCAACAGCAAGGTCTGAGACATGAGCTCAACAGTAATGTGTTTAAGATATCTGTGATTAAATATATCAGTTATTACATTTCCCTTGATGACCACAATGAGGGGTTCGTCACAAGAATCACTCCTCCTACATTATGGGTCAGATTTTAGTGAAACTTGCACACAGTGGTCACCTGATGGTGAATGAGACAGAAGTTTCCCGCCTGTGTCTAGCTCCATCTATCCTCCAAGTAACTTATAAACTTGTCTGATCTTTATCACTACATTTATGTCTTCAATGTAAGATCTGCGATATAATAAAAAAGATCACCTGAATTAACATACCGCTTCCTGTTTGTGTGCGCAGTGGGAGGTTCCTCCAGACTACATCAATGTGATCCTTGGCATTAAAGACAACCTGACCAAGGATCTGGTCTATATCCTCATGGCGAAAGGACTCCACTGCATATCCATAAAGGTCTGAGCCATTATCCGTGCTCAGAGGGGCCGAGATAATAATTATACGTAATAAGTATACTTTGAAATCAGCATCGAGTATAATTTTAACTGTTTAACGCCTGGAGCGTGTTTTTCTCAGGACTTCGCCCACGCACGGCAGCTTTTCTCAGCCTGCCTGGAGCTCGTCACCGAGTTTTCCCCGAAGCTGAGGCAGGTCATGCTGAACGAGATCCTGCTGCTGGAGGTCCGCGCACACGAGACGATGGCGGCCGAGGGCAGCAAGGAGCGGCCGCCCCCTGACCTGGTCAGCAGGGTCAGAGGTTACCTGGAGATGAGGATTCACGGTGAGTGGATGGAAACACGGTGGAGTCCCTGTAGTGCTGGTTAGGAGACGTCTGCGATAGGAGAAAATCATCACGGATCAGGACAGATTTTTATATAACAGAATAAAAATCTGTTTCTGGGGCCGTCGACTTTGACTATAACTCATATATAATCAACAGTCAGACTCTAAACATCAGCTTTGGAGCTGAACTAATTTGCCTTGAACTGTGGGTAAAATGAGCGTAGCTGAAGAACCCCATCAAACATCTTAGCTCCATTAACTGCAGACTACTGCAATAAACTGACAGCCTGAAGAATTTAATAGTTACGGGTCTGTCAGCTAGAAATATTTTACAATATTAGGATACTTCTGCTAGAGTGGCATCACATCTTTTCTTTTTCTTGCAGTGGAAAAATGATTTAAGACAATTTCAGTCACCGACATGAAGCAGCATAAACAGCTTATGGTTCATGTGATATGGCATCAGTTCTGGAGGCGCAGTAAAGGGTTTCCTGGTCTTTGTCTTCAGATCTGCCTCTGCGTCAGGTGGTGGGAGAGGAGTGCGTCGCCTTCATGCTGAACTGGAGGGAGAACGACTACCTGACTCTGCAGGTGCCGCAGTCTCTGGTCATGAACAACCCGTACATCAAGGTAACACGTCTGCACGTTTGGAAGTTAAAATAAAGCACAGTTTTCCCTTTGCAGAAGCTCCAATGATGCAATTCTTCTCTCCAGTATTTCCACAGTATCTGAGCGGTTTGTTTTGAGCAGCTTTCAAGAGAGAAATGTCAGAACACCGACCAACCACACAACACAGTTCTGACATTTTGTGCATCGTTTTATTTGTATTCTTTCATGATTAATTTTCCCGTATTTAGATACAAGACGTTCAGCAGGTTCACACAAACTGTGGGGGCGGGCTGGGATTTATTGACCACATATTTAGTTGTTTTCTTTCATTAAATGTGCCCCGTTTTCTCCCGATAGCTCGGTCAGCTCCTCGCATCCACCTGTAAAGAGCTCCCAGGTCCTAAAGAAAGCAGACGCACCGCCAAGGAGCTTTGGGATGTGGTGGTTCAGATCTGCAGCATCTCCATCCAACACAAGAGGAACAGCGATGGCCGAGTGGGCCTCATTAAACAGAGAGAGTCCTCCATGGGCATCCTGCACCGGTACGCCAGACAGCACTTGAGATTTGACTGTTTAAGATTCCTGTGTACTCACACTGTTGTCTCTGTGACCCGTGTAGGAGCAAATTCATCACGTTCATCAAGAAGATTAGAGTAAGTATAGACAAATACCAACTTAAACACACTGTGGAAGTATTAAAATGTTTTAACTGGTTTTAACCTCTTACAGGAGCCGCTGGTGCTGACGACTTTGATCTCACTGTTTGTGAGACTCCACAGCATCGTGCGGGTACGTCTCTGAAATCAGAGAAAAGAGCAGAGTCGGAGCCTGAAAACTGGAGGATTTCAGGGCTGCTTTAGTTTGTCTGCATCTTCAACCTCTTGTTTTTTTTCCCCCCTTTACTTCAGGATGACATCGTAAATGAAGTTACTGCAGAGCACCTCTCCATCTGGCCGTCTTCTCTTCCAAAGTAAGAACTACTTTTCCAATTGCCGTTTTTCCACTCGGCCCACTGCTTTGGCCCTGCTCGCTGATGGGGCCGACCCCTGTGGGTCTCCTTTCCTGTCCCCAACACCTTAACTGCTCGAAGTGGAGAGAACGCTTTTGTAAAGTTTGACTCAGTTCAGAATAATCCTTATTTGACTTCTACTCAGGCTCCTTGGTTCATCCTCTGTTCAAGCTCTTCTTAAGTCAGCCTTCATCTGATTGGCTAGCCTTCGCAAACAGAAGGTTTAACATTAGGGATATTGCCTCACTGACATCACACACCGTGAAGCATAGCTGAAGTGACAGCCTGAGATCTCGACTCGCAGGGATTGCTTATGCGTACATTAATTGAATCAGTTGTATTTAATGAGCATCAATCGCTGCCAGTGTTTCTATGACCGACTATAAGGAAATCATAATTAGATCCACTTTAAGAACACACACACTCTGCAGGAAAAGCTAAACGTTGTGATCTGTGTCGAGCAGCATACAGGCGGTGGATGTGGAAGCCGTGGCTGTGACGGTCAAAGAGTTGGTGTCCTACGCCCTCACTCTAAACCCCAATAACCAATCATGGCTCATCACACAGGCCGACATCTACTTTGGTAAGGAGCTCCAGCACATCGACCCTTTTTTCATTGTTCAGTGAAACTTAAAATGCTTTGAAAGCGATCCTGACAGAAAGGAAAGCCAGAATGAAAGTGACTGAAAATACTTCATGAAGGTGTTTTCAGACAGCCACACCCAGCCTGAACACCACTTCTTTTCTCTCTCCGTAGTGACCAATCAGTACTCAGCAGCGCTGAACCTTTACCTGCAGGCTGGCGCCGTGTGCTCAGACTTCTTCACCAAAGCCGTCCCCCCGACATCTACACGGACCAGGTAAAACACACAGGCTAACGCTGGAGTGCTCCACAGACACACAGAACTCCCCTAACAGTGACAATGTCTGTTACATTTCAGGTTCTGAAGAGGATGATTAAGTGCTGTTCAATGCTGAACTGCCACACACAGGTCAGAGGTCAAACTGCTCATTTGTGAGGTTTAATTAAAATTGCCTGCTGGGAGATTAATAGCTTATTCATAGGGGTACACTGGGCTGATACAGGTGCCTATATATTTTGCCTTTTGTTCCAGGGAAAACAGACAGATAAAAGCTAGAAAGCGCCACCTCACAAGCTGAACAAAATCGATGTGGCAACATGAATGACAGACCCCGATATAAAATGATTTGCTGATCTGATTCAATGATTTGCTTTATGTATCCGTGCGTCCCTGCTGGTGAAGCTGACTGTAGATCGATTCTCCTCAGGTTGCCATTCTGTGCCAGTTTCTGAGAGAAGTCGACTACATGACTGCCTTCAAAGCCCTTCAAGAGCAGAACAGGTATGGTCCTGCAGGACACGTTACACACAACCCACAAGAGACCGTCTTAATACTTGATATCGTCTCATGTTATAGTCATGACGCCATGGACTCGTTCTACGACTACATCTGGGACGTCACCATCCTGGAATATCTCACACGTATCCTTCATGTAAAAGATGAGCTGAAATAAAGGCACAGAATCACTGGCCATAAGCAGATCGTCCATGCAGCTTTTTCATAAATTTGTCACACTGTCTCTTTAAGAGCTCTTTTCAAGGAATCTTATCTGCAGTGTTAAGCCTCCTGATCAAGTGTTCAGATATTCACCACAAACGGGGCGAGACTGAGAAGAGACAAATAGCAGTAAGTCTTTAAAACCCCCACAGCTGATACCATCAGAGACTACACTCTCAAGCTGTATGATTTTATGACTTCTGTGGTACGATATAAGAGTGACGCACAGGAAAAGAACAGCTGATCGACGACCGGAGAACAGAAAATATCAGGTTTGGTGACTGGTAGCAAAGACAGGCCAACAGATTAAAAGGAAATCTTACAGGGGGTGTTCAGGTTTTGTCAAGCCAGCTAATGCAAACAAAGCTCAGCTATACTGAACTTTATAGTACACCCTCAGATTTTA
This sequence comes from Pterophyllum scalare, assembly GCA_024447675.2. Lineage (NCBI taxonomy): Eukaryota > Metazoa > Chordata > Actinopteri > Cichliformes > Cichlidae > Pterophyllum > Pterophyllum scalare. The sequence goes on from JAMQGT020012158.1 coordinate 54,394, forward strand.
GGTAAAACTGGAAGTATCTAATAGAACCTGTATGATCTTGCATATTTTGTTCTCACCTCCCCTCAATATTATAACATAACCAATGTCATCTCAACTTCTCAGATCAAAGCGATCGGACAGACTGAGCTGAACACCAGTAATCCAGAGGAAGTGCTGCAGCTGGCTGCACAGAAGAGGAAGAAGAGGTTCCTGCAGGCGATGGCCAAACTGTACTTCTAGTAAACACTTGAACCAGGGTTAGCCTTCAGAGTGAGAAGAGACATTTTATTTTGTGGTATACAGTTCATTTGTATTCTTTTCATGATTTGCAATAAACTTATAAAAACAAAATGCCCTGAGTCAAGTCACATCTGGATGAAGGTCAGCAAAGATGACCTGGGGTCAGTTTAAAAAAAAAAAAAAAACTCACTCTGGTACATTTTAAAATGTTTTGGTTTTAAAAGCTGAGCAGCAGCACATTTTACATTTAAACTGCTAAAAAGAGGAAAGTAACAAAAAAAAAACCCACTTAGTTCTTCAGGTTACAAACTTACACTTTTAAACAAGAACTTAAAAAGAAAAAAAGCTACAGTTCCAGTGGCCTTCAGAGAGCACGATCCAGAATAAAGCTTACAAACGTAACATGAGCAGTTCAGCACTCACAGCAGGGATATGCTCCGGCTCCCCCATGATTGTGAATTGGATAAGCGGAAGAGTTTGGAGCTCCCGCGTCGTCGTCTTCTACGTGGCACATCAGGACGTTTTGACAGGGGGCAGCTGCCGGGGCGGGACAAATGACGCCCGCTCACTGTAAACGCTGGACCGTTATTAGCTTCAGTCTCATGGTGGCACACAGGATCTCAGACTTTAAGGCTAGGCAGTAATTTCATATCCAGCTCGGTCAGATCGGACCGAGTTGGACACTTGCAGTCACAGGCAGCTCTTCCAGATGGTTCCGCAGGCCGATGACAGCTTCAGACTTACTGTTAAAAGGATTCTCTCTGTTGCATCAGGAGGAATAATCTGGAGGCGTGAGTCCTTGTCCAGGCACATAAATCCTCCGTCTGTACGAGGCTACATCGAGTGGACTCACATCTCTTTTGGGAGACATGCCGTGTACTGCTTTGTAAGCATTGTCCTAAAAGAAAATGGCTCAAAGTCAGAAACGGTGTGTTGACATGTGCAGGTAACAGTTTGGCGTTCATGTCGTTGGATTCACTGAGATTCTTTGATAAGAAGTTAGCCTGATTGAGCCTAGTAGACATCTTACTGAAATAAGACTGAAGCAGTCTGTTGATGTTCTTAATACTAAACTAATTCAGAGAGATTCGGAGTTCCTGATTGGTGGAGAGGGAATTAACACCGAAGTAATGACTCATTATTGCTCTTAGCCATGACTTTGCATTCTTGTTTCTGGGACAGGTTGTGAAAAAACAAAAAGGCACCCAAAGCAGTATGCATGTATTGGCCACTTCATCAGGTACCCTTGGGTTGGACTCCTGTCAGCCTTCAGAGCTGCTTAAATTCTTCATGTCTCAGATTTTGGTCCATATTGACATGATAGCATCGCATTTGCTGCTGCAGATCCATTATGGGATCTCACAGGCGTTCGACTGGATTGAGATCTGGTGACTGGAGGCCAGTGACGGTCATGTTCAAGAAAGTAGTTTGAGATGATTTGAGCTTTGTGACATGACTGAGTATCCTGGTGGGGGGAAAAAAAAAAAAAAAAATCAGGAAATGGCCTCTCGACCACGTCTGGAGGGCCAAGTGCATGGAGTTGCTGCCACGTAACTGATTAGATATCAGATGCACCTAATGAGTAGTGACTGGGTGCCGATCATGTGTGGGAGAAGCGATTATCCAATTGGTCAGTCATTAAAAGTAGTTAAAGGGCAAATATGGTTTAAGGTATTCTGAAAGGTATTGTCCTCCCTCAGTGTGTCAGATGCACCAGTCACTGCTATCACACCACTTTGGACCAACTTTGATCTGTAAGCTTTCGTATAATCTTGAGACTTGAAATTTTGCATCGTCTACATCTTTAAGGTCGGATCATTTTCCTGACTGTCTTTGAGTTTGAACATGGCAGACTTTCACCTTAAGGACAATAATCTTACATTTACAATCACAGTATTAGAAAAGAAAAAAATTAGACTAACCAAAATGGTCATGTAGTCCAGTTTTGTCTGGATGTTGTGTTGGTCTTCTTTTTTTATGGTGGCAAAGTGCTTCTGTGGCTGAGAGTCGAACTCCTCCAATGCTTCCATGAAGGGTGCCATCCAGTCAACGCACGGCTGGAGAAGATCTTTGGGCACACCTAGACAGACGGGAATAACCTCAGATGTTCAGTTCGGGTGTGTCAGGCCCAGTTTATATACCAGGTCCCACCACCACCACATTCATTTTACCTGTAATTTGTTGCACCAGTTCCTGGTTCACAAAATGACACAGGACCGAGGCAGCCAGCCCGTGGTAGGGCATGTCCAGCGAGTTCACGTCAAGGATGCACAGATCTAAAAGCTAAAAACACACCATGAGCCACCACAGACTCAGTGAAACGGTCCTGCCCCAAATGAGGGCAACAAAGCCAGATTTCACATCTTTAATAGGACTTCAGTTCATTAGAGAACTGTTGACTTAGTTTGTGCCTCCAATGTAAACACCTACATTTGTCATTTTTATGTAAATATCCTTTGGGAACTGCTGCTCCATCGGGTCAGAGTTGTCCTGTGCCGTCAACACCTGCAAGAAGGACTTCAGCCAGGTCAGAGCCGTATCTGGACGAATGTACCACCGCAGTGCCTAAAAAGCACACCGATATGCAAAAGAGCTGCAGAGGTTCATATGACAGTCAAAATGTTTTGATTTTAAAAAGTCAGCATTACCTTCAAAATTACCAACTCCATGTCCCGGAATTCTTCTGCAAGGTAGATCCCGTTAGCCACATGCAACAGATGTTGGATCTTTAAAGGCCGAGATTCCTATAGAGAAATAAAAATACTCAGCAACAGTCACCAACACCTTTCTAGTAACCAAGTAAATGAATCCGACTCTTCCAGCTGAGGTGGCGGAGATACTCAATGGCATGGTCGTTAGTACCAGAGACTTGTGCGTTTCAGAAACTGATCTGGGATTTTCCCCACGCACAAAGAAAACAGCCAAGTCACCAGATCCACGGGTTCCCCGCCCACCTGCACCACCGAGCAGGGGCCGGTGGGGTGGCCGGGGTCAAAGTGCTGTTACAGTAAACAAGTGTGTAAAGTTTGGTGGTGTAGAGTCAACCGTATGCACCTATGGTGTGAATCTGAACATCCTAGGAGAGATCATTCGAGTTATTGTGTTCACAAGACTGTCAGAAAACTTGACCTCTGACCTTTACCCTCAGGTCAAGGTCACCGAGATTTGAAGTCATCCAAGACTTTTAGCATATCATGTGTGGTGTTGATTTGAATGTTTGAGTTACGGCCGACATTAAAGTTTTTGTGGCACAGATTTAACAGTTTGACTTCGTGGAAACAGAGCTTAAAAAAAAAAAAAAAAACAGCTTAAAAACATGTAAAATACAAAATTACAAGGAAGCCCAAAAACACAGGACAAACTGTTGTGCACAGTAATTTAGAAAAATGCAAGTCTGTCCTCTGCCCTTCTGTAGTTTTTTACAATGGTTTTCACTTGTTTGAGATCGACGGCTCCTCCGGACCCTGCACGGCACAGTTTCATTTTCTGAACCCTTTTCCTGTCTCACCTCCATCTTTGACGCTATAAGAAGGCACGTGAGCACGATGAGCTGCAGCGCACCCAGCTTCAGATTTTTCTCGAGGAACAGAAACCGGTCAAAGTAATCCTGCGCCAGGTAGAAGGTCTGCCTGTGAACAGCGTAGGTCTCACACACCTACAGGAAGAGGCGTGAACGTCACCGTTAACGCATCCTTTCCAAGGAGATGAATCATTTGCATTTACCAGCCTAAAAACCACAAGATTCAACACCACTTTGATTTTATTCAAAGTTATGATCTTCTCTTTAGAGACAGAAGAGAACAAACCTCCATCAACCAGCAGAGGATGACCGATCTCATTCTGGGTGTCAGCTTGGGTTGCTGCTCCAGTAAGCTCACGCTGCTGCGTTTCATGTTCCTCGGCCTGCCGATCATCTTCCAGCCGTCATCGTCGGAGGATTCGCACCTGTAACACACGGCGAGCTGAAGCTGCATCAGTGCTGTAACCAGGGGTTAAAGTAAGCTGGTACTGCGTACCACTATAAGATTCTGCGCAGGTATGCAGTACTGGGAGCGGCTGTCTGCTGTAAAGCCATCATTCAGACCCAATCACAGCTGCACTTTGGGTCAGAATAGATCTGCTAGCAATAAGCAGTCTAAAACACGACTTAATCAGTTAATAGCTTTTTTTCCCTCAATTCAAATAGTTTCTGAACTGTTTGTGCTATGCTGGAGCTCGAAGCTTTCTTCAATGGCCAGCCTTTACTACATTTAGCCTGTTAACTGGCCGCATCCACAGGAGGTATGCAGTGCATTTTATATGGCAGACTAGACCCTCCCATTTTGATTGACACCCCATTCTGCCAATCATGTAACTGGCAATACCAACAATCACCTGAAAAAGCTACGCGACGGCTTCTGTTATTATTGACTCTGGAAAACCCATTTCTTAACATGATTGGCCGAATGAGGCGTCAAAGTGGGAGGGTCTGCCTGCCATAGAAAAGGCACACGTGTCCCATGGAAAGGACATGGCGTCTTAAGGGGCTACAACATGGGTTTTCCAGAGCCAATAATAACCAGAGGGAATCATGTCGTTTCTTCAGGTGATTTTGGTGCAGTTAACAGGTTAATGTCTGTCTGCGATACAAAATATCCCAATTAAAAGCAACGAGAGATTAACTAATTGTGTTTCATGTTATTCTGCTCAATTTCAACAACACAGCACAGCTCCAAAACACTGCATTCACGCCACACGAGAGCGCATTTACCTCCAAAACACAGGAAACTGAGGTTTGAGAAAGTTTGATGATTATTTCCAGAAGTTTTGTCTTGGTGGACAGAGGCAGAATGCATGGAGGTGGTCATCAGTTGTGTTAAGTGTACAGTGTGTGCAAAGATCCCAATTCCCTAACAATTGGGAGAAATATTTTATAATATATATATGACTCTGCAGTGTTAGTCATTTTACAGCCTGGTTTTGGAACCACCACCTTAACACTGGAGACAGGTGCAGGGACGCCCTGCAGGAGTCTTGACTCAGACAGGTGGAGCTGCCTGAACCTCTCCACTGTGTTTGTGCTTTTGGGGGATTTTAATGGAATTATGAGTAATAACAAAAGTTGCTTAAGTTTCAGTGAGTTAAATTTTTATATATTAGTTATACAAGCCATCTATAAAAGTGATGGGACTTTTTTTTCCCCCCTTCCTTAAAATTGGAGTAGTGTGATTAAGTTTGAAAGTAACCAGTTACAGCCCAACAGAAAAGCATGAACAGGGGAAGATGCCGGCAAATAAATACAAAAATAATCACCCGAGGTAAGGCTGGAAGGAGGACAGCAGGTTTGAGCCACCTGTGGAAACACCTGCCTGGCTGAACTCGCCCACCTGGGTCAGGATGTCAAGAGGAGACTTCGGGGGAAATGTAAGCAGCATCTTAATCTGAAATAAAAATAAAATCCACTCAGATTGGTCTGTACAGCAGAGATCTACCATTTGTTGACTCACGATTATGACGTACCCTGTTGTGTAGAACCTTCTCTCGGTTTCGGTTCTGCAGGTCAAAAAAAAAAAGTTATTTGTACAGAAGAGGATTTAGTGAATTGCTCTAAAAGTTCTCAGATTGTTTCTCTTACTCTTCTTTCCAGCCATAAAGCTTGCCTCACTTTTCTCTTGAGGCGGCAACTGCAAAGACATGAAAATAAGCTCAGTACAGAGTCCGAAGGTCCAATGACACAACGACCTCATGACACAGTTACTCCAATCCTGAGGTCATACCGTCGTTTTATCACGGCTGCATCTCTGGCCCTCTAGGAGAGAGGAAAGAAGGTCACATTCGTCAGTGACTAACAGGCAGCTGGCTTTCAGATGCAACACTTTTTCATATTAGTGGAATATGCACATCATTAAAACTTAAATCAAACACACTCTGCAGCCTCGAGGCTTGCAGCTAAAAGGTTGTGTCTCATATTTTGATTTTGCAGGTGCAGGTAACAAAATGACCAAGAGCAGCACAAAGAGGCAAAGAGTGAGTCAGAAGGTTTGGCATCGTGCAGCAGCAACAGAGTTTTATCCAGAGTACAGAGAGCCACCTCTCGTTTCTTTAGATTTTGCTTCCATGGAGTCAGACTGAACTATTCAAGCATTAAAAAAAAAAAAAAAAAAGATTTCAACGAGAGGTGGGATGTTGGGGAAAATGTAGCAACAGAAGTCAATGATCTCAGACTTAACAGAACATGACAAACATCACATGCTTGAACTGAGAAAATGTACCACCTTAATAAAAATATTAGCCCTTTTTGAATACGATAGCAGCAGGAGACATTACTGAATAGTCACAATCGTCCTCCAGCCGTTTCTTTTCGGTGCTACCTTCCAGGCATTTTGTTGCCTTTTCAGAGTGGAAAAAGTAAATTTTCTCAGTTTGAACATTTTGCGTTTTCCATGTTCTGCTGCAAATAAAATGTAGGTTTGTGAGATGTTAAAAAAAAAAAAAATTCTATTTGACATTTTACATGTTTGGACCTGTAATCGACAACTTAGCAAAAATCAACTTTAATTTATATTTTTAGGCACGTACTCGCAGGCTGTTGCAACAAAAACAAAATCACGATTTGCTCCCAATTTCTTTTCTGCAGTCTACAAAAAAAACCTCAGATGACGACAGACACACGAAACCATATTTTTGGAACAATGATTTCCAGAGCTGCCTGTGAGTTTTAGCTGTGAGGAATAAAGGTGGTCACACCAAATACTGACTTTCAAGCTCGTTAGAACTGCACTAACTGTTTTTGCCTTATCTGCTGCATTTCCACGTACGTTTGCACATTTAAATAGATAGCTGCACCCACTTCCCCACCCACGCACCCCCCCACACACACACAAAAAAGGAGGGGTGGCTCAAGACTTTCGCACAGCGCTGTATAATTGATCAGGTGTTTTGAATTTAATCAGCCACGCTTCATCGGCTTTATTGGAATACATTCAGTTCGCAGAGCATCCAAAGCTGTAAGTTAAAGGTTTGAAACTTGGTTTTAAACCGAGCTATCAGGTTTAACAGAAAGGAAATTAAATATCTTTAAGTCCGTCCTTTGGCTCTACTGCAAACATGAACAACCTTCATCCTCTGCGCTCACAGGTGTAAACTTACCTCCGCTCTACCTGCCACTGACGCCATCATTAACGTTTACAACACGTGCCTATTGCGCATGCCTATAAATACTCTCAACCCCGAAACATTAAAAAAAAAAAAAATTAAACCGTTTAAAATAAAGGCGACTACTTGCAACTGCTTCCGTTATTTTTAAAAATCAGCCGCTTTAACATTGCAGGTGGAAAAAAAACTTAATAAAAATTCATAAACCGTGTGATAAGACTCATTTTCTTAAATCGGAGTCTCGGTTACAATTAAACACAGTTCCGACTTCACTGTTCGTGGAAACACCTGTGGGCCGCTTGGCGGTGGGCGGAGCTACATGGAAGGAAAATAAATATTCACAATTAAAAAAGCCGCTTAGTCAAAAACAGCAACAACAAAAAAAATACTAAATAAATACACTTATTAATACGAAACAAAAGACCAAACAAATAAAAACTATTTGGATACATCATAAAGAGTTATTATGTTTTATCTTTAGTTAGAGATGGGCCTGTGTTCCCCTTTAACTACATGACAGAGCATCATTAGGTACACACAAACTATGAGTAGTATCCCAAACACTCACAGGACACTTTATTAGGAAGGGTTCATTAGTTTGCATTCAGAGCTGCTTTCATTCTTCATGGCACAGATTCAACAAGGTGCTGGAAACATTCCTGGTCTTCTGCTGCTGCTGCAGCTCAACGTGTTTTGCGTTCAGAGATGCTCGTCTGTGAGTGGTTACTTTAGTAACTGTGACCATTCTCCTCTGACCTCTGACATCAACTGCCGCTCACTGGATATTCTCTCTTATTTGGACCAGAGATGGTTGTGCGTGAAAGTCCCAGCAGATCGGCAGTTTCTGAAACACTCAGACGAGCGTGCCTGGCACCACCAACATGTCACGTTCAAAGCCACTTTCTTCCTCATTCTGATGCTCTGTTTGTACTTCAGCAGGTCCTCTGACCCCGTCTGCATGCCTAATGGTTGCTGCCATGTGACTGATTAGAGATGCAGATGGATAGTTGTGCCTAAGTTTATGTGTCTTATGTCTTACTTCAAGACATGTGCTTTATTTTTGTTTGATATTTTATTTTTATGATATGAGGTAAAGTCACCCCCCAATTGATTAGAGACAGAATCAGGTCAGTGGAAAGAAGAGCTTAATGTGAATACTGTGTTAACGTGAAATAATGTGTGCATGAATGATGAGCCAAAGTAAAACACTCTGCAGAAACATGCAAATGTAAATACATTTATTTTCTGCAGATTCACTTATTTTCATGCAACAGGAATTCCACCCATACAAAAATGCACTTCATAAACTTCTCACTGATAAGCTGGTGCCATGAACATACAGGTTTAAAACAGGAAGGTGCAGCGCTCTTCAGCTTTCATCTTCACCTTTTGGTTTAAAGTTATTTACATGTAAAATTCATGCAATCTGTGCATAAACCTGTCAATATAACCTGCCTTTAACACTGGGCCTGTGAATTTCCTCAGCATCTCAGGTGATAATTAAAACAAAAATAGCCCAAAACAAACATTATAATCTGACAACATTTGCACAGCTGCTTGTACATATTACATCATTTCTCTTTATAAAACTGAAGTTGGCGTTGGCGTCACAGCCTTCACTTCCTTCTGCGAAGCACCAACTGGGAAGTTTTGCAATGCAGCACCGTGGGATCGTCAGAGGAAACCACACCGGCAGGCTCGTTATATCTGAGACAGGCGTGTGCGCGGGGCTCAGTTTTGGCTTCGAGCGCGCTCAGTGTCGACAGAACCTTCTCTCAACAGAATGAAGCTGCTGAACTTCATGTTAACCGTCCAGCTGAGCTTTCTTTGCCAAGGTAACGTTTACAGATTTGTTCTCGCTGAACTTTAATGTCAATCAGCATAAAACTGAGGTGAGTATGTAGCTACATGATGAGATGCCACTATCTATATTTTTGCTATTTTAAAAAAATGTATTAATCTCACTGATGTACAGACCGGCTCTCACTTAAAATGTTACAGAAAAGATGTGAAGTTATTGCTGCCGGGAAAGTGAGATGACACAGATCCTGTTTACTATTTTGCTCCTATTGTTAGAAAATTATCAGTAAGTTGATAAATACTTCTGCTCAAGCTGAAATGTCACACGGTCCCCTCATTTCTCTTTAACTTTTATTTGTAAAAACAGATTAAAAATAACTTGAAAAGATTCGAAATATCAAGATGAAGAGATTTTTAACCCTTATTATTTAGCCTTATGTTACACTTTTCACACACTGCAGCACAGCGAGCAGGCCGCGTCACTTTAATCCTTCGCTTTGGGATGGAAACGTGAACAGAAAGAAATCTGTTAGAAAAGGTGTGGAGGAGACACTGAGTGTAGTTTCTCGTTGTCACCCAGCAGAAGAAGCTGACACTTGGTCAGGCTGTTACTCCTCGAGGCAGGGTGTGGTTTTATTCCAGCGAGATCCTCTTTCTGTTTCTGACCCTCAGGGTTTTTTCTTCTCTTCATTTCAGCTTCGCAAAACGTGACCACTCAGAGAGACCCGTCTGATGGAAATAACTCAAAAATCCGCAGTAAGTGGCATCTTTCATTTCTGCCTTCTGCAGGACTCAATAACAGGATAATCTCTCACCTTTATACAAAAACACAGCATTTCTGTCCAGAATCAGGAGGAGCACTCAGTGCAGAGGCAGTGTGCGCTTCACTGTCGCAGGAAGTGGGGGTGACCTGCTTGTAAAACCCATCTTGGTGAATTTTGCAGGTGCAAATCAAACAGTAGGAACACGCACTCCCACGCTGGCTCTCTGCTTTGCCCTGCAAACACGGTTTCTTGCTGTTTTGTGTCTGTGCGGCTTGTAGTTCAGCTGCATCCTCAATAACACGGTTTCACCCCACAAATACTTCAGTGCAGTTAAAACAAAAGTAAAAGTGGCAATGGTACTGATGAAGTACTGGAATGTGTGCCAAAATTTAAAAAAACAACATAAAAACATGATTTTTTTTTTTAGGTCATTTCATATTTGATGCAGGTTGAAAGTAGAGCTACAAACAGGAAATGTGTGGCGAAGCAAGATGCAGCAAGACGCATCCTGCACGAAGGGTCCCAGTGGTTACAAATTTATTACATCTTAATAAAAAAACAAAAACATTTTAGACTACTTGAAAAAGATATATATATATATATATATATATATATATATATATATATATATATATAGTTGTGTGTGTGTGTGTGTGTGTGTGTGTGTGTGAACCCTTATTTGGCAGGAAAATATGACTAAAATACAACTTAGAAATCTGTCCTGGCCAAGATACTGAATATAAAATAAGCCTGTACATGTGATAAAGAATGAAATACATTAAAAAAAAAAATTGTGAACTTTATGTACAGATGCATTGAAAATGGGATTAAATTCATTTAGTGAGACTGACTCCACAGCTGATTCCTCAAGAAGAAGCTGTACATTTGATCCAAATTCAAGCTTAAAAACTCATATTTGTGTTCCACTAAGTAACGGAGAACAAGAAAAGAGAGCGTTAAACCGAGGCATGCAGCGTGTGATGGCGGGTAGGCTGTAAGGTTAGAGGTTAATCTCAGTGCTGCGATAGAGTGCGTGCAGCAACAGCTTGTGAAAAGACACATGTACATAACCACAGGATGTATTTTACCTCAAAGGAAACACGGCGCTTGATTCTAAAATAAAATTCATATTCAAATCTCCATTTAAGTTAAAGGTTAAAGACACACTGCTGCTGGAAGCCTTGTTGGTCTCTACTTAAGTTATACTGTAAAACAGGCAAAGTGGAACTAATATCGTAAAGGTCGTAACGGTCGTCAAGAACGTGTCTCAGAACATGTTTAGATTAAGGCCAGTATTTACAAAAGAGAAAAGCTCAAAGTGACGCCTTAGCGCTTTACTGTCGAGGTTTTTAAAGTTGAGATCGCGTTTACATGTCAGCCACACCGGTCCCAGAATGAAGCCACTTCTTGGTCATCTAACCACTTGATCACAGTATGTGGTTAGATGGGTCTGATGTGTGTGTGTGTGTGTGTGTGTGTGTGTACCCTGATTAGTTCATTCTATGAAGGTCAAGCTTACTTTGACTACATGAACTCATCATATCTAAAAATGAAAATGGAAAGCTAAGAATAGTTTCATTGTTTCCTGTTTTTAAAGATTCAGAGACAGGGAATCCCAAAGAATGTGGAGAAAGTAATTATTGTATTGTTTTCTTGTTGACATTAACATTATCTTTAAAAGGTCTTTTTGTTAGTCCTCATTCTTTGACTTAATTGATAAATATGGGATTTATTTTAAGCACAGACACTGCGGCAGGTTAAATACACTCCAGACTTTGGATTTCTGCCAAATCAGAAAACTTTACAGTGAGCCTGTTTTCCCTCTTCTTATCTTCTGTCATATTTATGCTGTTACAATCACATCAAATAAAACCTTTGACTAACGAGGTCAGCATGTGCACATGTGATCTAAAAGGTCCAGCTATAAAAACTCAGGTCTATATGATGTCAGTGACAGCCAATAATCCTAATATGATCATCTGGGTAAAACAGCCTCTCCCACCTGCTGCTCAAACCTTTTCTTTATGAGGGGCAGCCAATCAGAAGAAACTTGGCTTAAAGCTGAAACAGCTTATTTCAGATGTTAGATGAACAGTTGGGGACATGCAGGCCCAGCATAACATAAAAAGGGATTATTTTGAGCTGTGATATGTCCAAAGCTGCTGTAGCAAAGTACAAGAATAACAAAATGAGCTAAAACCATCAAATAAATGGCTCTTATTTCTGTGTGTCCTCAGATGATCCTTATGTCCACCATCTTGGTGGTAAATGCAAGTGGACACTCAGGGTGCTTGGGAACGGGAGCAGCGACGCGGCGGCGCTCACGGCAGACTCTGCAGATCAGCTGTCGGAGCAGATCTGTCAGGATCTTAAATGCGGCAGCGTCCATCATGTGAATAAAATCGTGTCACTCCACCAACACCACCTGCTTCCAAAACTGCTCGTACCAACACGGACGCTTGGAGAACTGTTCACTGAGCGTGGGAAGTCCCTGCAGACTGATTCATGAAGTGGTTTGTGGTGAGGCTTTTATTTAATGCCAGCAATCACAAAAATCTAACCAATTAGACATCTGTCATATTTATAAACTCTGCATTTCAGGCTCAGTGTTCACCGACTCTTATTAAATCATTCTGCAAATGATGTGATGCAAACAAGTGCACCGCTAATCAGGAAGCGAGCACGTTCACACAGGCTTCACAAAGCAGTTTGAATAAAACAAATACAATATTCAAACTGAACCTGATTCAATATCAAGTAAACTAGATACATCTGCTCATCATGAACTGCTCGCACAAGTCTGAATTTACTCTGGATGTTCTCCAATCCACACAGGATCAAATATACACACACACACAACCCACTAACATTTGGGTAACTTCTGAGGAAGCTGCAGCTTGGTCACATGCTTTTGGTAGCCATCAACAAGCTTACACGCTTGACCGTAAGCAGATTGGAGAAAATCCTAAATAAATCCAAGTGTACAATCATCTGCTCTGGAAAATGAACAGTTAAAAAAATAAAATGAAATCATTAAAATCCCCAAATTTCCACGATATTCATGCTCATGATGAGTGTATGCAAACTTCTGACCACAACTGTATGACTGTCAGAACAAAGATGATTAGCACAGTCACTATGAGGAGAAAGCTGGATTTGTTGGCTAACTAATCCAAACGCTGAGAGACAATTATTATTATCATCAGCAACAAAGATGGCCTAAAGACCTACCCAGCAAGAAAACTGCACAGAGGTGTGCTGCGCTACAGCCGGAGGGTTAACAACATCGCCTTTGTGGGGGAAGTCGCTCCGGCTCCTCTGAGACGTGCAGGTTTGGTCCTTTTTTGGAAACATGGGGAAAGAACTGAACTTCTCTGTCGTACTTGTGACTTTGAAGTTGACATGAATACATAAACAGGAAAACCTCAAAATCTAAAAATGAAATTAATATTGTGTCGAATTTCTTTTTGTATGGGGATGGACTCATAAAAACACACACACCTTTAAATCCAGAATAAGCAGCACAGATACGCACTTTTTACTGTTTTTGGCCCTTGAAGAGGCCAAAACACACAGTCAGCCCTGACGGGTACATCTGCGGGTCAAATATATCACAGGTTGATGCCACGTGTACCAGTAAAGCAAATCTCATGTGTTTTAATATAAAGATATAGGATCAGGTTAAAAAAAACATCACACTTCATGAACCACCCATTTACAAAGCAGATGAAGAGCAGTCTGAGTTACCTTAGGAAATAATCGGAGTTCCTTCCTGCCCTTTGTTCTCATTTCCGTGGACGATCTCACTGTGGGATAATTCTCCTTTATGATCTATAATCTTAAAAAAATAACTTAATATTCTATTTAATATGACCCTAAACAAGCCATCGGGAAAGGGTTAACTGAGGTCACAGAGCACGGCAGCCGAGGGTTAGAAGTCTCTCTGAAACCAAAAGGTCAACACCTGCTGGCGATGATGAAGACTGCACGTTTAACACACTTCCTCTTTGAACACTTCATCCATCTTTAATGCTGTCTGTGACTGAAGGGACAGAGATGGACCTTTATTGTTCCCCTATTTGTGTGCAGTGACTCTGTGACACATGTGGGTCCATGCTGATAAATAAGGGACTCTGTCTAAGGCTCTACAGTACAGTGGATCCTCCTGAAAGGTACAACAGAATGGTTAAATAATTACCAAAAATGTAAATATATAAGCTCAGGTGTTACCCCAACAGGGACTTTGGAGCAGCAAACCTTTAGCCTGATTCAGGCTGCGATTAAGTAGCTTCTCAGGTAAAGGTGCATCTGTGCAGGTAGCTATGACATGCAGGTGTTTATAATAATTATTTTCATAACTGGTAACAATGACAGCATAACAATAATAACAGCGTGTCATCCTCAGGACACCAGCTTGTGCGGCTGGCAGGAGGGACAGACCGGTGCACTGGACGCGTGGAAGTATGGCATAAGGGACAGTGGGGCACAGTGTGCGACGACCACTGGGACCTGAACGATGCTCACGTGGTGTGCGCCCAGCTCGGCTGCGGCTACGCCCTCAACGTGACGGGTCAGGCCGGCTTGTTTCCCCCGGGGAGAGGACACGTCTACCTGGACGATCTGAACTGTACGGGCACAGAGGAGAACCTGTGGAGCTGCCCGGCTACGCGGGAGGACCACGACTGTGGACACAAAGAGGACGCTGGTGTCGTGTGCTCAGGTCACAGTCTAATTCAAAAAACTTTATTCATACATTCAGAAAGCAGGAAGTTAAGTGTGAAATAATAATAAAACCACCAGGCAGAGACATAATCAACACATTATGGTCTTTACCCCGATTTAAAGACGGCAATATTTGGAGCATTTGTGATGGAAGTTGTTTCCACAGTCATGGAGCTGATGGAGAAACCTTTCTGTCTGAGACTAGAAGAGACTTTTTAGGCATCAGAAATACCTGGTTAGAGCAAAGACTGCAGTATGACTGATGTATCATGGTTTGGTTTAAAGTTCATTCTTTCTGAAAATTTAAACCCAAAAAAGCTTCTTTTTGATTTGAGGTGAAGAGTCACACCCCATCTAATGATCTGTTGAGTGAAAAACAGCCTGTATAAAAAAGATGGGCGTAGCCGCCACTGGTTCCTGAAGTCCTGCCAAGAAGTCTCAAACTGAGCGTTGTCACCATCGCCACATCTGCATTTTCCAACCAGATGTGTTGAGCAAATGTTACAATGAAACCGAGGGACTCAGCATAACTTACAAAATGAAATTCATGTTGAACTCAGCAGAACTTGAAACTAGCTGAGGGAGCAGAAATATAATTCTTACACACACACACACACACACTTTTAAGGTGGTGGTGGGGGATAGAAAGCTCTGTCTATCTTTTATATACAGTCTATGTTAAAACCTAGCTAAATCCAGTATACTGCCATAGCTATTATTATATATGACTTTAGTGACACGTGGCTACAGTGGTTTCAGTGAGCAGGTAAGGAAAGTCCCCAGTGGAAATTAGAGTGGAGGGAACAGACTAAAGGTGGAGCGTGTGTGATGGAAGGAAAGCAATAAAATAATCAGAAGATATCAGAAATGGTCGAATGAGTGATATGTGGCCAACGTTCATCATTCAGTGATGTTTATGGGAGCTTCAGTTTTAAGGAGACAGGATTTAATAATCTGCAGTTGAAGGATCTTTGTCCTGAATCCTGCTCGGCATGCGTTTTACAGACTGCTTTTACACTAACAGGAAATTATCCATGTGTCAGTCAAACCATGTCTTTTGAAAGTTATTGCTAAATAAAAGGTTATTTTATTATATACCACCAGCAGGATAGCATACAATAGTCACTTTCCCATTGTACTGTAAATACAGCATGGAGCTGTTCTTCCTTTGGGCACTGCGTATAAAATCTCAGTCTGGGGGCAGATATGAATAAGTGTCAGGTGCAAACTCACCTGAAGGGTCCTCAGTGCTGATTTATCACAGGTAAGCAGTTTAGAGCAAAATGTTTCAGTAGCTCGTGAGGGAATGATTGGCTTCCTTGAATCTATTTCAGGATTCTTAGTGTTATTTTCCTCCATTAGTTTCACTCGTTGTAATCTCTCTGCAGAGATGCGAGCCATCAGACTGACCGGAGGTCTGGACCGCTGCTCTGGTATAGTGGAGAGCCATCGTAACGGCAGCTGGGGGACCGTGTGTGACAACTGCTGGGATAAACAGCTGGCCTCCACTATGTGCTCCATGCTGGGATGCGGTGCTGGGGTAGAAAAATACACCCAGTTTGAGCCTCCTCTCCACCACCTTAACGGCACCCAGTTTTACTACAGCTGCTCAGCTAAAGCCCAGAGTCTGTGGGAGTGCGATGAACGCATAAACCATCGGTTTGCTTGCAGTGGTGCACAAGCTTCTCGCGTCATCTGTAACGGTGAGGATCACAGTTCAGTGTTTGTAGTTCTTAATAACTTGTCATCAATGCTGGTAGAAGGCAAAACAGAAAAAAGCCCCAAAGCCAGAAAACAGAAAGAAGTAATAAGCAGGAATTTTATTAATTTATTTATTCATCAGCAGCTCTTTAAAAGGAGCTAATAACTTGTCATCAATGCTGGTAGAAGGCAAAACAGAAAAAGCCCCAAAGCCAGAAAACAGAAAGAAGTAATAAGCAGGAATTTTATTAATTTATTTATTCATCAGCAGCTCTTTAAAAGGAGACATTCTTTACAAATGTTAAAGGTATCAGATATTCAGGAGCTGGATTTAATGTAGCCACAAATTGTTGATTTATACATTTTTAAGGTAGCTGCAGTGTAAATTAAATTCACACTGAGGTGAAACCAGGTGATCAGATAATATTTTTTCCTGCAGGTTCTCTGGGGTTTCCTAATGCTACCGAGGTTAATCCGACTATAACACCTGACTGGACAACAGGTAACGATTTAAGGTTCTTAAAGGTTCTTAAAATATTCCCGGGCCTCAGTCTCAGTATAACAAACTTTGCTGTCAGTCTTGCTCTTTGACCAGAAAGTGTTGTATTGTTGTAATTGCTGTTTGCATTTGTTGTATTTTTTTCTTTTCTGTCCATCCAGCGGGTAGAACCACGGCCGCTGCCGCCGCCGGGAACCTGCCCTTCACGTCTCTGCTGCTTCTCTTCGCCATCGCCATGTCCATCCTGCTGCTGGTGATCGTCATCACAAACACGGTGCTCTGCTGCCATTACAGGAAAAAACACGGTTGGTTCACGTCACCTCAGATTTTATCTGGAAAGCGCCGCAGCGGTGCCTGGACTCAAACAGTCTGGAGGGTGTAAAGGAGGAGGACTTTAGCTGGTATTTGTTTTAGTACAAACAGGAAGCAGGTGGAGATGGAAAGATAAAGGATGACATTTGCAACTTTGGATGCAAATCTTTATATAAGGACGCAGTCACAGAGGGCCGCTTAAAAAAACAACTACTGCAGCATTTTGGTGACATCGAGCACATCCACAACATTTAAGACTTATGTGAGCGTTAAACTGCTGATGCCTTCAGAGGTGCAGATTACTTTAACACACTAGATCATGAAAAAGCTGCAGTTTTACCTTGAGTTTTATGCAGTGTTTCTAGATATTGTTCAAATGTAATAAATTCATCTGAAGTCAGCTTTGGTGAGAGGTAAAAGGCACTCATTTATATTCTTTTTACCCATCTTCTTCCTCACACTGAGAGGCGCGTCTATCATTTTAGATTCTAAAAATCACCATCAAAAAGTTTGCAGCCTAATTGGAACTTAATACCTGCTGTCTGGGTGCTACAACACACACACACACACACACACACACACACAAAGGCTTCTTTTTTTGGGACAGAAAGCTCTGTCTATCTTTTATATACAGTCTATGCCCAGACCCAGCTAAATCTAATATAATCATATATAATCATAACTGTTATAATGACTTCAGTGACACGTGGCTACATTAATTTTTAAGCGATCAGTTAAAGAAAATCAAAACCAGTCCCCGGCAACATGTGGTGTACTTAATCTGCAAAATGCTTCAGCTTAATCAAAAAAAACTTTCATCCACTCAAAAAGGGAGAAAACATGAAAGAAACTCAAAAGTATTTCAGTGAATTAAAATTTAAACAGCTTAATCTAAATGAGGCTGTTGGGGGGGGGGCATCACAGGGGTTTTTGTTTTTTTAGTCTGTCTGGCAGTTTTTTGCTAACAGAATCATCCGAATGCATTATTCTCCCAAACATAATTGCTTTTACAAGAAGAGCTCTATAAGTTCTCTCTCACCGCAGGGGTTGTAAACACCCCCACCCTAATCCTCCACCTCTTGTTTGATCCGTGTGCAGCTTTCTTGCTCCAGCAGACACGCAGCGGCCCACGAACTCCATCTGGTCACAGCAACAAGTACCAGGAGGACGTCAATCTCATCAAAGTCACGGCCAACCCGCCGCAGACCGACGGTCAGTGGTTGAAAGTTTCAGCAGCTTGAACACTAATGCTTTTTCTTCCTTTAACCCCGCACACATATCTGTCTATTTACACACACCGTAGTGAGAAAGTTGCAGATTTGTGCGAAGTCATGTCATCGAATCATTTAATTTTTGTTGTGTTTGTCTCAAAAAGTCCCCTCCAACCCCAGGGATCTCTGGACCCAGCTTAGTAGTGCTGACAGCACGTCAGTAGATACAGACTATGAGCAGTATGACCCAAGCACTGACCCGTCCCTCAGTTTATCCACCTTTCGGAGTGAGCCACGTTCTTTTATTGTTCCTCTGCATTCATGTGTCATTTCTCAGCTGCTGCTGCTTCTTTGTCTCAGAGTGTTTCTGCATTTTGCGGTCAAAGCTGCTTTGCCTGTGTGTGTGTGTGTGTGTGTGTGTGTGTGTGTGTGTGTGTGTGTGTGCAGATCAATGCTGTTTTGCACCGAATGTTTGCAGGATGCTCTGTGATTAAAATATTGCATCGTGTGCATCGTGTCACTTTTTTTCGAATCCAGATTCTCAGCGATACAGAACAGACGTTAACCCTTTCATGCGGCCTTCAGGTCTCGAGAGCCTTTGTGAAGAAGGTGAGTCACAGTTGGTTTGCGAAGATGTCACACTTTGCACATCTCAAGCATAAGAGCATCCTTCCCATTAGACACTGCAGGCTGTAAGTGGAAGAGGAACACTGAGTTTCACTGGTTTAACAGAAACAAGGCGCGACAAGCAGTAACAACAAAATATCCTCATTATTAATCTTTATTCCACACTCACCATCCATGAAAAACAAAACAAATCACATAAAAACAACAAAACACACTCAGACCACCTCCCCACAAATGGTACCACATCTCCACAGAGACCGATAACGCTGTTAAGTCCACAATCATCTCCTTCTGAGCAGAAATACATGCTTTAAATAAAGCTTCAAATGCTGTGATTCAGCTGCTACAAACATCTCTCACGCACCGAGCCTTCAGTAATAACCACACAGCATCATTAAAAACTACATGAAGTTTCTGCAGTTTGTGCGGTGTACACAGAGGTGTGCGCTCTGAATGAAGAGAGCTTCATGCATTTGTGTAACAGGATGTTTGCTTGTGCACAGATCATCCTGTGTTGCCTACAAACATCGTCATCATCATCATCATCATCATGTCATTTGATGTGTAATAAGTTGTGTGAGATTTTTGACCTGATTACAGACCGTTATTATCTGACAATTTAAATTTGGAAAGCTTGGCTGTACAGACAGCGCTCTTCATGTTTCACGCCATAAGCAGAACTGGAATCGTACCCAATTATAAACACATTTAAAACCAAGATCTAAATGTCACAAATGTTTGGGGCACATTTACAGGACCTGCTGGTTGATGAATAACCAAATAAATTCAAATGTTTTATTCCTAAATAGATGTAAATGTAGCGGTTCTTGTTAGTGTCCCATCGATGTTATTCTGATGTCGTATTTTATTGTTTTATTTTTCAGGCCCTCCGCCCATAAACGTCCCCGCGGTGGACTTTCCGAGCTGTAACGGTGCCCCCACGTATCCTCAGTATGCCAGAGTGTCAAAGATCTCGGTGGACTCGTTCGAGTCCTCCAGCACCTCGTCTGGCGAGTGCTACGAAAACCTGCCCAAAGACTACGTCAACGTGACTCTGGGTTAGTGCACTCCCCCCCCCCGCTCCTTTCCCCCCACACAGCTGTTTACTGTGAAGAAAATAATGTGGATTATGACTGTTTGGTTTCTTGTTGGGAGCTGGATGAAGACAAAGCCCTCATTCATGCCTCTGCATCAGTGTGAGGCTGCAGCTTTGCTCTTCTTCCACATGTGCTCCATATTTTTCTCCAGTTTTTGATACTGAGGGAAGGTGTTGTAGTTTAAATAACTAGGGATGGTCCTAGCTTTTTTTTTCCTTTTTTTAAAAATGAAATGTAAAGTTCACGCTTCCTCCTGATCACAGTTTTTGTGCATCGCCTAAACTGAATCTGTGTGCCAGCCAGGCTGAAAGTCATGTTTCACTTCTTCAGGTTTAAAAAAAGAAGGAAAGATGGAAGTCCATCTCAGACTGTCTCAGACTAAAAAGAGATAAAGAGTGAAAACCTTTGTTGTTTCAGATCCTCAACCAGGCCAGGCGTTTGTTGGAGCCGCCGACCCTCCACACTTCTCCTTTCACACAGGACAGGCCTCAAACCTGCACAGCTCAGGTAAAGCTCAATAAACGCCTGCAGCTGCAGATGAATGAGGGGTAACGCATTTACTGATCTGTCTGATTGTTTGATCATCAGAGGATGACGAACTCTACTCGCCCGTGAGCCCCGACTGAAACTCCGTGACTGCGACGCCTCGTGGCAGACGGGGAGCGTGGGAAGAAGAAGAAGAAGCTGTTTTTTTTTATTTCTCAGAAAGGAAACACGTTCTGTAAAGATCAAGAAAATGTGAGATTCTTTCAGTGATAAAAACTGGAATATTCACGGTTATCGATTTAGCTTCTTAAAGCGAGTTTCACTTTTGTACACGAATGGAAGCCAAAGGCTGCCTGGAAGAACATGTGGAGGTGTTCTGTGAGTGCAGCAGAAGGAACTGTGAGATAGAAACAGGCGACAATTTAAAAGGGAAAACCCAAACTGCTCTCATGCTGTTGGGTGCCAGCATTTACATCCTTGTACAGTGAAATGTCACTGCAGCCTCATCCTGTAATGAAACATATCCATACCAGTGGTAATGGTTTCTTCTGGGGTGACAATGCCCTGCTTATGGAAATGTTGCATGAGCACATCCCTATAGAGCTCCTGTGGTAGACTGTGGGCTGACATGTTAGACACAGGCCAGTAAAATCATTGACACGCCAAATGAGAGAATTTTTTTTTTAAATAAAAGGTGTTTGGTCCTTCGACAGACTTGGGGAATTAATGCCACGGTGCAATGAAGCAGCTCAACATCTCACTGAGGCACTTTACGCTGGGTTTTCCATTTTTTCGTCAGCTGTCTGTTTTTGTTTGTTTGTTTTTTGTATTTTTAGAGATTTGTGATATTGCAGTGGTTTAATATTGTATTCAGTTAACGCGCTAATGTTTGCTGCTGGTACGATAATCCTGAACACCAGCATAATCTCAACAACTGTGATGTGCATAACATGCCAGAAATATGTGGACAGCCAAACATTAATGTGGACCCTGCTGTCATGTCTTTATTTTCTTGGGAGCCAATAGCTCATTTCAGACAAGCTTGGGGGGAGGGGGGGCTGCACCACAGCTCAGCATAAGATAAATAGAGACTGTTTTAAACTCTGAAGCATGCAAAGCCTCTCTAGTAGTGTCCCAGAATTCAAAAAAGGAGCTGGAAATGAGAATAACAGGTCCACTTTGATGTGTTTCTTTAAGGTCTCAGTGAGTCAGCCACTAAAGTCGGGCCATGAGGCAAGAAACTCATATTTATGTAGCACATTTGACCACAGATAATCTCAGTGTCCTTTTTATTGGAATCACCCACGTTACACATGCAGATTCATGTGCAGGGTGTGAGATAGCCTGAGGCAACAGCTCTGCGAAGTTGTTCCACATCATTGAACTCCCACGAAGTCGAAACACTGTTACCTAAAGTATCATTTAAGACAACAACAAACCAAGAACAGGCCAAAGGGTCACAAACGTTTCTGTCCACATACTTTTGGGTAATCTCATTGTTTGCCACTCATTTTCCATTTGTACAGTGCAAATGCAATCAAATTATTCAACCACAAGGTGTCACTACAGACTTGTAAGTGTACTGAACTATAAAATGTTTACCGAAGCAAAGATGGTCCAGGCTTCTCCTCGCTGTGACAAAAACCTGACAAACATCCATCAGTGCCCTTTGATGCCAAATGAATGAAGGTGAAGGTGTTTGAGAGGGAAACTCTGGGTCCTGATGGGGCCGCAGCAAACTGTCAGTGTGGTTCGAGCGCAGACCTGACAGGGCTGGCTTTTATTTTTTTCATTAGAGCTGCTGCAGCTGCAGAGCATCAACACTTCCTGTGATGCCCTGAATCAAAGTTATGTCTTGTTTTGAAGAACATTAATATGACAAACTGCTACACAGCACAGTGAATTTTTAGTAGGGGAGGGGGGGGTGCAACGGTGCTGAATGCAGGGATAAACATGGATCAGCTAACGTGAGAGGTGGGGGATGTGATGCATTCGACTGATAACAGCAGAACTGGGGTGTTTTTCAACTGGAAGGTATTTGGCAAACAGGAGGAGGACAAGCGTGTGTGTGTGTGTGTGTGTGTGTGTGTGTGTGTGTATTGGGGAGGAGGCAGGGTGAGGAAGAAAAGGAGGAGGTGAAGTCGGCAAAGATAAAAAGTGCCTGGAAGAATCGTATATTGCGCTCAAATTTAGTCCAGAGCCTTGCGTGGAGATAAACAGGCGAATTAACGACCAGATCTCCTTATGAAACTCAATCTGTTTCACATGCCAGAGAATGGAGCGCACACACCAACCCACACACCACTCAACACGGATTCCATGTAAAACTATGCAGTCTGATATATCACAGATCCTCCTTAAGCCGTTTGCTTTTGTTTTATTCTGCTCTGGAAGATTGATAAGTCAGAATCTGAAAATCTGAAGATTTACACTCCTGATTAACATCAAGGGAAAGAAAAGCAGTTCACTAGTATTTCAAGGAGCTTGTAGCGTTTGCAGGGATTAGAAGATCGGCCCTCTGTTTTTACTTTGTTCATTAAATCAGTTACACACAAAGGATTACAGCTCCATGAGTCTCCAACTTGCTCCAAGTGTCCCGACTGCAGATCCTGCCCGAGTTTAAACTTTTGAACTCCGGTTGGTGCTGCAGGCCTGCAGACGACCCGAGACAGAAGACCCGAGACAGCGGGTGCAGACGAGACAGAGAACATGAGGTAGGTTTGAATGTGGAAGATTAGAAGAATAAAAAAAAGTTTGGGCCATGAGATTTTAGGGGCTTTTAGCACAGCGAAGCTAAAATTAAATCTGTCAACAATTCTATTAATATTTAAACTAGCTTTCCCCTCAGTTCTGGCTTTCAGTCATAAAGTGCAAAAGGAGTGAATCCTAATACCCAGAAATGAGTTTGCTTTTATAAGGCTCCCCTGTCTCAGAGTCAGCTTTTTGGGTTGCTGGTTAGATGCTTGAAATAAGGCCTGTGCTTCACACTGTTTTAGGCATTCATTCTGTAACATACAAACACCTCACGCATGAATTTTGCAGCTTCATGTGTGACAAACAAGACCTTCGGTGTCATAGCAGTGAACACAGGAGTCCATTAGTGGAGCCGGTAAAGTCTTGTAACCATGTAGTAGTTCATTTATAGCATCTCGAAGGTTCTCAAAGTGGGGCCTGTGGCCCAGTGGTGGCTCTTGGTGACATTTTATGTGGCCCTTCAGTGCATCAAGGAAAGAATGTGATGTTCTGGTACAGCAGCACAGAACAAGACTTCATCTTCACTACAGGTTTAAAAACCATTACATATATATAATTTTATATATATATATATATATATATATATATATATATATATATATATATATATATACATATGCATATATATATCAAAATTTTCCATCTGTACTAGCCGTTATAACTTTCTCACACTGACAAAAACAGTTGTCATGAAATATCACCTCATCCCTGGTTAAAAATACCACACAAACCAGTATAGAGGCAATCATTTATAGCCACAGACACAATCCAAACACCGAGTATGTGCAGCTTATATTTTTGTTCCTCCTTAGAATCGAACAGCGTTGCATTAATGAATAACTGAAGGGCCACAACATTTTCGATCTCTGGAACATTCTTCGGCAGGGTTTCATGTTCCGCTGGAACAATAATAAAAACAGGAAGTCTAACACGTCAGTCAGTGTCTTACGTCTCTGTGACCTTGTGGATTTTGTTCTTGACTTGGCCTTCATGTTGGCACTGCTCTTTGTTTGCCAGCGATATGTTGCAGGATGGACTACAGCCAGTGAAATGCAGTGAGGTCATCCGTTTAGACAGAGCCCCAGATGGTTAGAGACCTGGGCTGAAAATCCACTTCAGCTCATTAATCAAAGCCTTTTTTCCTTTGGCTAAGCAATGGGAGAGATTTATACTAAAGCCATTAAATTCACCAATATTCCCGTCTCTTGATTAGTCTCCCTCACAGCGAATGAAGCCTGTAAACGACCTTACAGCCTGCTGAGCCGAGGCTCGGGTACTTTGGTGAGGCCCGGTAATAGTGTTGATTACTCGTCACTCATTAGGTTGCTTTCACTGCTGCTGCCAAGCCCTCATCAGGAGGGTTTTTGGCTGAGAAGCTGGGCAGGAGTCCTGATCCAATTCACCTTTAAAGTTCAGTGGAGCTGTCTGGGTTGCCACGGGTCAGTGCATTGCTCTCCATGGTGTGCACTCCCAGAGAGGCCCTCATTACCTCATTTCCTGTACCAGACAAACATCTGAGTGGCGTGGTTTGGTTGTGTAGAGTTTGTTTGTCACAGAGGGTATATTAAAACTTTAAATTAAAAAAACTTGTTGAATTTATGACTTTGTTTAAGGGCAAATGTGAGATTCAGATGGTCTACGGTGGCCCTGTGGTGCCAAACACAAAGAGAGAGAAAACAATTATATCTCACAAAACAAACAAACAAAAGAAAAACAAAACAAAACAAACACAGCAACACCGCTGCGACTTATCAAAAATATCTCTATGTATTGTTGTTAATCATATTTTACACACAAGAAAACTCAAGCATATATGTAGAATATTTAAAATCCTTCTCCTCAAATAAAGTCCTGAATGATCACGCCCCACACCTCGGGGACCTCGTAGTATCATACTGTGCTCGTTGCTCTCAGACTGCAGGCTTGCTTGTGGTTCCTAACGTTTTCTAAAAGTTCAATGGGAACCAAAGACAGACACCCTCTCTACTTTTGAGACTCAAAACTTTCCTTTTTGATAAAGCGTATAGTTGCTGCAATAGGCTCAGGCTGCTGGGGGACTTCCCATGATGCACTGAGCATTTCTTCTGCACTCACCTCCTTTCCTAATAATAACAAATCCATCATATTCTTTGAGCTATCCAGTTCAGAGTCATGGGGGAGCTGGAGCCTATCCCAGCTGTCATACAGCAAGAAGCAGGGTAAACCCTGGTCAGAGAGACAGACAACCACTCACACTCACACAGTCAATTTGGAACTCACTACATGTCTTTGGACTGTGGGAGGGAACCCCAAGAGAACCCACACAGACACAGGGAGAACATGTAAAGTCCACACAGAAAGACCCCAGGCTGGATTCAAACTCAGGACCTTCTTGCTGTGAAGCAACAGTGCTAACCACATGATGCTAACTACATGATAATAATGATATTCTCTGATATTTACCTGAATACCTTAATATAAAGAGCCTTGTTGTAAATTGCCACTATATAAAGATGACTGAATTGATTTGAATATTCAATACAAAACTAACCAAAAAACATACCCCCTTGGGGCCTGTGTGGACTACTGTGGACGGATCCACAGGTCCACTGTGGGTTACCCACAGTGGGCCCTGGCAGCAGTGTGAAATGTGGGACCTAATTGGGCCTCATTACCGTCACCAATTGGTATGAAGTCTGGACAATATGGGGTCCCTGCTGTAACCCTTTGTGGGAGTGCCCTGCCCTACACCTACCCACTGTGGGCCCACACAGGTTTGCTGGGAAAGTTGTGATGAAGCTGCCTTTTACATGCAAGCAGACCAATACAACATCTGCTGTGAAACTGATGCTGTTTAATAGTCGTGCAAATCTCTGTAAAGCCTTGATTAGACACTGTTGCGGACATGAGCACAGACGGCTAGAGACGTGACAGCTGATTAGTCATTCCTGTTATCCTTCTTTGAAGATCGCCGCCCGGGGCGCAAGCGGAGTGGATGAGTCTGTGCGGCCACAAAAAAAACAGGCAGGCCCACGGACTTTAACGTGGACCCTCAAGCTCATGATGAAATTCAAGCTACTGCAGAT
Organism: Pterophyllum scalare; assembly: GCA_024447675.2. Lineage (NCBI taxonomy): Eukaryota > Metazoa > Chordata > Actinopteri > Cichliformes > Cichlidae > Pterophyllum > Pterophyllum scalare. The sequence goes on from JAMQGT020012158.1 coordinate 80,785, forward strand.
GTGGAAAGTATAATCAAAGAGTTGCTTTGTTGATGCGTTTTCAATAATTATGATTATTCTTGTCCCTTGACTGATTGTATCTTTTGCACTTTAATGGTGCATTCACACCAATAAACGCAAAGTTAATGCAAAGAGGCAGATTCAAATGAATTTACACTGGATGTTATGGATAGAATTCAAATATTTTAAATTCAGTAAAAAAAAAAATCACTTTACACTGCACTGAAATCCCATTGGGACCACTGGAATTCCACCAACAATAAGATATGGAAAATCGCGCTTTTGAGGATCAGCTGGTGCTAAATGGTTAAACTGTAGATGTTTTCTAGCAGCTGCTTTACTCACTAGCCTGCTCTCCTTATTTCCTATAACCTTTTTTACTTCTCCTTGACCCAAAACAGCAAATTGCTCAAAAATTCTTCTAGTTAGCATCTCTGACCAAACCTCAAAGTCACTTTTTTTCTTTTCTGCTTTCTCTGTGCGTTTCGGATGACGGGCGTTGCACCTCACAGCCTCCGCGCCTTTCTCGTGAGGCGTGTTTATGGGTCTGCGCACAGAAATGAATCCCAACTTGAAAGCCGGCCGGGCGGTGCACCGTTTCACTCATTAACCCTTTTTTTTCTTCCCAGCACCTCGCAGCAGCCTCTTCCCCACAAAACACGTTAGTGTAGCTGCCAGTCAAGCCAATGCTGCAATTAAGCTGCTTTAAACTTGCTCAGTGGAGCTTGGAGGCTGTAAAAACGCTTCCGCTTGAGTATCAGTGGGAGCCTGTGATGGTTAACACTGCGTTCACTGGAGAATACATTGTGTCTAGTTAATGTAAGTGGTCTGGTCAGAGGGTCAAAAGGGCAACGTGACTAAAGAAAACGAGGAGGCGCAGTAGTATACAGCTGGCTGGGAGGAACTCTGCCAGCTTCATCAGACTGATTTTTCTCCTCTTTATTTGTCAAACATCAAATTTCTCAAGCAACAGAGAATTTATGGACACTTTTCCTTGTTTGCCTCCATCCAGATGGACTGAGTTTTATGAGCGTGCGGTGCATGTCAGACAGTGAAATTCTCACTCTGATTACCAGTCAGTCAGGACAGGCGTCATCAATCTTTGGTCTTCAGTGAATGGCAGACTGGCTGCCATAAACAGGGCCTGATTGCAGTGTGCTGTTCCCAGCGGAAGAGTTTTCAGTCCAAGAGAGGAATGGAAACAAAACCCCGCAGATACAAACAATGTGTGTGGGACCTGTGCACCGTCGTAGCATGGCACACTGTGCACGTTTGCACCAGAAATGATTCATCTATTTATTATTCCTGTCCATCAAAACATCCCTGTGATAATTTGCAATGCAATAAAAAACACAACGTTCTCAGTAAGTTCACAGATGGATAAAATTTAGAGAATAATGAGAGAAAACAGGAACATTAAGCACACTTGAAGTACTCTCAGAGGACACTGAGGTCATGTCCTTTGTAGTTTTTTGGGGGATTTCAAAAACCGAATTCAAAACAAACACCTGGTGATATTTTATTGGCCGATTGAATTGCTTTTGATGTTCTGTGCATTTAAATTCGACCGCTCTTAGTGGACATAAAAAGCATTAACAAAGGCACTCGCCGTATTTCAGAGAAAAAGGAAACAGCTCAGAAATGGTTACAAAAAGAGTTTAAACAGAAAGGTTACAAACATACAAAACCAGGATCACAACAAGTTTAGACTGAGCTCTCATTGAGGGTTTGCAGGTTGCACTTCACACCACCACTCTCTAATTAACAAGGTGCACAAAAAGTTTTTAAAAAGGCAGTTTGATCCATTGCTCAGAAACAATGAGCTGATGTCATTTGTTACAGGATGAAATCATGGCGTAAGTGAAAATCCCTCCAGCGTCCAGGCCGAATCAGGAAAATGTCAGTCTGAGTGGATCTAAAGCAGCTGTTTAAACTTCACATCGTTGCTCAGCTGAGAGGTAATAGACTGGTGCTGTAAACGTACCAACCTGATGATGCACTTCTACCTCCGAAATGTAACACCAGCGCTGAGCGGAGAGTCCCGGATAAACTAAACTGAATGTCCATATTTGTTCTGATATCAGAAACGACATGCACTTCATATTTTACTCTTGCACGCACACACCTCACTTCATTCTGTTTTATCATATGTGTTTCTTTATTTCTCAGGACGCAGCTGAATTGAACAAGTCGAGGTTGCCTGTAAGTTTCAGGAGACTCAGGTGTTTTCTAGCCTGCACTGGTTGCCAGATTTGATTATATTAATTTGGGTTATTTGGACTGAGAACTGACACGTTTATCCACATTTGGACCAGCTGCATCGAGTAATAAGAATTAAATTGAGGTACACACCTGGTTTGGTTTCAGGTTATTTTCTAAGGTCTGCCAGACTTGGGGCACCGGGGAGGTGGAAGCATCATTTCACTTTAGTGCAGAATGAATAATTTTCTCAAAAGTTGAACCTTGATAAGGTTTGATGAAGAGGTCACATATCAGGGCCACAGGTGACCGCTTTTTTTTTATCATCATCATTCATTTTGCAATGAAATTAGAAATTTCAACATAGAAATACAATATTATTTTTAAAGCCAGTTAAGATGTATGATGTACAATGGAAATCATCAAAAGCCCAAAATGACCATGACAACCACGCCCATGATGAGTGAATGTAAACTTCTACGTTACAATGCAGATTGTACAAAACCAAACAAAAACACTCTTAACTCACAAATTTGTGTCACTGTGGGGTTCCTGGCACTGTTTCCTAAATCAGCACATCGGACCAGGTGAGGGCTTGCTGCGGGTATGAGTCATCTCTGTTGTCATGGTTACACAGCATCATTTGTTTGCGTACCCCCGGCCAGGTCATTAATTACAGAGCCAGTTTGGGACGGCCTCAACAAATCATGTGGTTAAATGAGAATTGCAGACATTTGTGCCAACACAGCTTTCATTCACAGGACTTTAATGCAGAGGATGGATGTTTCACCTCAGCTGCAATGACGGAGAAACAAGAGCAGAATGGGGGTGGGGGTGGAAGCAAAGGGGACTTAAATCTCGTTTACCTTTTCCTGAAATGTTTTAACTTAAAATCTGTCTCCTCATTCCTGTTTCATTTTCAAGGTGTGCACTTAGAAAGTATAATGTTCGCCCCCTTCATCTTTATAAATTATGATTAAGTGTCTGACATTCAAGCAAAACTACAGCCACACTCACATGCTGTGGCCAGATAAACTCACTGGCCATTGTTCAGTTCACTGTTAATGCAAATATCTAAATCAGCCAATAACATGGCAATAACTAAATAAATAAATAAGTGTATTTAGGCGTGCAGACATGGTCAAGATGACCTGCTGAAGTTCAAACTGAGCATCAGGGTGGGGAAGAAGGGTGAATGACTTTGAACATGGCATGGTTGTTGGCACCAGAGGTCGGAGGAGGATGACCTGACTGCCTCCTGTTAAAAGGAAGGAAACAGTAACTAATAACCACTCGTTATGACCGATGTATGCAGAAGAGCAGCTTTGAAGCAGACAGGCGACTGCAGCAGAAGACCACACCGGGGTGCCCATCCTGTCGGCAAAGAGCAGGAAACTGAGGCTACAACTCACAGAGGCTCACCAAAATTGCACAATAGAAGAATTTTAGAACGTTGTCCCGTCTGAGTCTCAATTTCTGCTGTAAGATTCAGACGGTGGGATTAAAATTTGATGTAAACAACATCAGAGCATGGATCCATTGATCCATTCAGATAATGGATAATGTGCCATATCATAAATCTCTAATAATGAGATCGCTGCACTCAGACGGCCTCCTCAGTCACCAGATCTCAGTCCAGTAGAGACTGAGGTGGAGGGATGTGGTGGAGCGGGAACTTGCAGCTGAAAAATCTCTGAGGAGTGTTTCCAGCACTTTGTTGAATCATCACACAACTAATTTATCTTAATATTGTTCAGCTTTGTTGATTTTGTTCTGGTCATAGATAAAAACATAAACATAAAAAACTTTAGAGACTTTTAGAGCGGTGAACTTGACCTCATAACATTTGTGTGAGGAGGTAAATAAAGGGCAGGAGACGAGACGGACATGGAAGGAGATTAATTATAAAGTTCAATCAAATTTAATTCAATTTTATTTATATAGCGCCAAATCACAACAAACAGTCGCCTCAAGGCGCTTTGTATTGTGGGTAAAGACCCTACAATAACACAGAGAAAACCCAACAGTCAAAACGACCCCCTATGAGCAAGCATTTGGCGACGGTGGGATGGAAAAACTCCCTTTAAACAGGAAGAAACCTCCAGCAGAACCAGGCTCAGGGAGGGGCAGTCATCTGCTGCGACCGGTTGGGCCTGAGGGGAGAGAGACAGGACAAAAGACATGCTGTGGAAGAGAGCCAGAGATTAATAATAATGATTAAATACAGAGTGAAGTATAAACAAGTAAATAAGGTTAATGAGAAGAAACAGTGCATTATGGGACCCCCCTCAGCATCCTAGGCCGATAGCAGCATAGCTAAGGGGTGGTTCAGGGTAAGTATAATTGTTTCCTTGTGACACTGTTACAAATGTGTCTATTGAAACTTCCATCAAAATATAAAATATTATAGATCATTCTGCCAATTAGTTTCCCCTTGAAAATCATTTTTTTTAGTCATAAAATGCTTAATCTGCATTCATATTTGATAAAAACCAGCAGAGGTTATGAGGTTATGTGCAGATGTAAATTCTTTCTCTGCTTATTCTTTGCTTCATTTGGGATCTTCACAGGTTTTTCACACTGAATGATCCTTCTAAGACTGATAGCATGGCATGATAGGTGATGGTGAGTGAGCTCAGCCAGCTTCAAGTCAAAGGCCTCTGTGTGTGTGTGTGTGTGTGTGTGTGTGTGTGTGTGTGTGTGTGTGTGTGTGTGTGTGTGTGTGTGTGTGTGTGTGTGTTTGCCGCAGGCTTAACCTCTGGATTCCCCACATTCCAGCCCAAAGTCAGGCACAAGCCTTGCCGCTGGTCCGTTTAAGGTGATTGACGTTATTTTCTGCCATTAGGCACTACTTTGTAATTGACCTTTGACCCCTCACAAGCGACCTGTTGAAACAGCTTTAAACCAGATCGTCTAATCTCCATGGGAAAAGCCCTCGATCTAGACGGAGGGCCCTAAAAGCAATCAACACCTAAAGGTGAAAGAGGGGAGCCGGGGTCAGTGCCACCGGAGCGCTCTGATCCTGCCGGTGAGGGCGATAACCATTATTTTAGTCGGACTCACCGAGCCGCACAAACGCACTTTATCACAAAAAATAACCCTTGATTTCATTTCCAGAATGTTACCTGTGCATTTTATAGGGTTAAAATACTGCAGTCATCACCTGATTTGATGGACAGCAATAAAAGCTGAAGACGATCGGTTTAAAGGAACCATCATTCATACATGTTTCCTTTCCTAGTTCTGAGTTTTACTCTATCTTCCATGCAGAACACAATAAGCTTGTATGGTCTTTGTACACTGCTGTGACAAAGTATCTGTTTTTGCATATGTGTCATACTTTATTAATACATACTATAATTTTAATATTAGACAAAAAATAACACAAATAAATACAAAATGCAGTTTTGAAATTATGATTTAATTCATTAAGGACCCAAACCTACCAGATCCTATGTGACAAAGTAATTGCCCCTCTTGGTGAATCACGAACCAACTTTGATTAATCACATTTTTTAAATCAAGCTGATTACTACCAGATCTGTGGAATCGAGAAATCACTTAAACTGAACCCATTAAAGTGAAGCAGGCTCAAAGATCTCAAAAAGTAACACATGATGCCACAAGCTAAAGAAACTCAAGTACAGAAGAGAAGCAAAGTCACTGATATCTATCAGTCTGGAAAAGGTTATAAAGCCATTTCTGAGGCTTTGGGATTCCAGTGAACCACGGTGAGAGCCATTATCCTCAAATGGGAAAAACTTGGAACAGCTGGAACCTTCCCAGGAGTGTCCGGCCTACAGAATTACTCCTGACGACTGCATTGACAACTCATGCAGGAGGTCACAGAAGAACCCAGGACAACATCTAAATAACTGCAGGTCTCACTTGGCTCAGTTAAGGTCAGAGTTCATGATTCAACAATCAGGAAGAGACTGGGCAAAAATGGCATCCATCGGCGAGCTCCAAGGAGAAAACCACTGCTGAGCAAAGAGAACACAAAGGCTCGTCTCACATTGGCCAAAAAAACATCCTGATGATCCCAGAGACTGTTGGGAAAATACTCTGTGGACTGATGAGATAAAATTTGAAATTTTTTGGAAGGTTTGTATCCATCTGTTACATCTGCATAAGTTACAACATTTCATTAAAGAACATCAGACCAACAGTCAGAGTGTAATTGTTGGAACCATGAATTCTGCTCTCGACCAGAAAATCCTGAAGGAGAACGTCCGGCCATCACTTTGTGCCCTGAAGTTTATGCACACTTAGGTTATGCAGCAGTACAATGATCATAAGCACAAGAAAATCCGCCTCCGAGTGGTTCATATAAAACAAATTTAAGGTTTTGGCGTGGCCGAGTCAAAGTCTGGAGTTAAACAGGTCGCTCATGCTGGAAAACCTTGCAGTGTGGCCGAATTAAAACAATTCTGCAAAGACGAGTGGGCCGAAATTCCTGATGTGAAAGACTCACTGTCAGTTATCGCAAATGCCTGAGTGCACTTGATTGCATCTTCCACAGTGTGTCTTTTGTCCTGTCTCTCTCCCCCAACCGGTCACAGCAGATGACTGCCCCTCCCTGAGCATGGTTATGCTGGCAGGGAGTTTTTCCTTCCCACTGTCTCCGAGTGGTTGCTCATAGGGGGTCGTTTTGACTGTTGGATTTTCTCTGTAATTATTGTAGGGTCTTTACTTTACAATATAAAGCACCTTGAGATGACTGTTTTGTTTTGATTTGGCTCTATATAAATAAAATTGAACCCTGAAAAGGATAAGAGGAAGAGAATGGATGGATGGATGAACTGAAGTTCTTGCTGCCAAGAGTGGCACGACCTGTTATTAAGTTTAGAGGGCAATTACTTTTTCACACTTAGGTTTGAATGGCTTTTCCCCCCATAATAAATAAAATAACTTAAAAACTGCATTTCATGTTCCCTCAGACTATCTGTAGGTGTGACAGATATGCAAAAAACCAAAAAAAAAAACCAGGAAGGGAGCAAATAGTTTTTCACAGCACTGTATGTTGGAACAATGCGAGAAAACTAATTAAACCCAAATTCTGAGTAAATCTAGCTAAATATGTGAATTAAACATTGCATTTTATATGTTTTAAAGTGAAAGCTGGAAACAAAACATATAAATAGAAGATAGCTCTAAATATGTCAGATGTGTTTTAATATGGAGACAAAAACTGCACAAAAACTAAGCAGTTCACAATGTTTAGAGCCAGTTTGTGCTTCCTGTGCTTAAGATTAGCATTTGAGCTTAGCATCTATAAAACAGTATTTATAGTATTTATATTTTTTCATGAAGCTTTCCAATGTTGTGAGTACATTTTCTTTTCTATGAAGCCACAAATTACACATTTCTCTCATTAGCTATGAGTGACATGGGAAGCGTACAAATCTAAAACAACACAAAACCTGTTTAAACATTTTAATTTCCAACAACAACCTGAGCCAGGAACCACAGCGGGAACGCCGCCTGCTTTGTTTAAATTACAGAAATGAAGAGTTGGGGAAAAATGGTGCTGTGGAGTGAATCCTGTCACTTCTCATCCAGAAGAGTTTTGGAGGATTCAGGAAATAAATGCAGAACAGCTGTTTTTGTTTTTAAACAGATACAGTTAATATACTTTAATATTTTTAATGATAATAAGCGGTTGATTTAAATTCCAATTATCACCTTAAGAGTGTAATTTGCTCGTTATACTGTATGATTTATATTTCAAATACAAATTTCCCCCTATGTATTTTGTAAATATGTATTTTTTAAATGTCAGACAGGCTGTAATAATTCTGTTTCCAATCAATTTAATTCTTATCCAGCATTAAATTTAATTACAAATTTCTATTATACTATTATGTTTTTGCTTTTTGTTTCCCTTCGAGGCTCCTGTAAATCGGCCTCTCTCTGCGCGCTGTGATGAAAGCCTGTTTTCATCTGTGAGTGCTCATATCTGGGCATTAACACCAAGTCAGACAGACTTCCCACCAAGTGTGCGTTCATCTAATAAAGCAGGTTTACTCGAGGTCGCTCACTCATCAGGCCTCGATGAACTCCTCGGTCAGCTGCAGATTTGTGGAGGTCGGCGTGCGACAGCGGCAAAGGAGACTTCATCAAAATAAAGATCTTCCGGAGCATTACAAGCTTCCGCTGCAAGTCATGGATTTGCTCCATTTTATTCTTTTCTTTGATTAGCAGCATTAAAGAGAGCGCTGATCAGTTGATTTGATTTGAAATCCGGTCTTGCTTTCGTCTCTCGTCTTTCGTTTTACATCTGGAGAGGAAAACTCGACCAAAGTGCATTTTAGCAGCAGAGCGACGCGCTGAGGCTCTGCAGCCTAAAATCAATGTGCTGAAGTGTTTTTAAAAATGAACAACAGCTCATCACTCTTTCACAAAAACTAAATTAAACACCCGGCCTGCCCTCCCTCCATGTTTCTGTTATTTATATTATTATTTCATAATCGCAGACTTTGTGTGTTCAGTGTTATCTTTTCTCTCCCCTCACCCTCCTTTTCCCGTCCTGCCCTTCACAAATGTCTTCTCTCAGCCTTCTTATGCTTACTCTGCATATTTATCGTGTCTTATTGTGTATAATTGAGCACTGTTAACCAAGAAAACATAAGGTATGACCCTCCACTTAACCTGCTCTCAGGTGTTCCTCCGGTGGTCCCACTCATTCTGCTCACTTTGCATTTTTGTGCTTTTAAGTCAAAATGTGAAAGCAACATTTGTGTTCAAACAGCACTCACAGGCGTTTGCAGTCATTCATCAATGAGCCTGCAACAACAACAACAACAACAAATTTTCATTACTGATAAAAAATTTCTTATAGTTTATTTTCTGCAGGTTTTTTTTTTGTGTGTGTGTGGGGGGGGGGTACGACAACTTTCTCAAAAATATTCTCCAGCTTTCTGAGTTTTTAATAACCTGAGTGGGCATTCATGCGAATGTTTCCAGACAGAAAACAAAAGGATTAGATTTTATTGTCATGCTGCTGTATTTTCCGAGCAAGACAAAATAGCCCAACGTCCAGGATTACGTTTGAGTTACATTTTAAGACTTCGAGATGACAGAGAATATAAATCATGCGAGAAAAGAAACACACCATCAGGCATTTGTGAATGTTGTAATATTAAAGGGTGTTTGTATGTGTGATGGTGGATTAACCAGCATTCTTTCACAGGTAACCCCGAGCTTGTCATATGTGGGAATGAAGATATTACTGCTCCGAGTCTTTGTTACGAAACAAGCCTTTTTACTTTCTACTAATGAGGTCGGCAACTGAATGAGAGGGAAACCATTACTATTGATTCTATTTCTGTTCTTACTGCGGCTTTTCTTATTGAAAAGACATAAAAGGGAAAGGCTGCTAATATTATCTCTAATTATTATACCTATTATGTCTGGTCGGCTGGAGATCATTCAAAGTATAAGTGAAGATAAACTAGATTATTTGTCACACTTTTCTTTCTACACTGATCCATCTCTACTGAATCTCTTTCATGTAGTTCTGAGTTACTGAATTATGTTCTACTCAGCAGTATAAGAAAACACTGCATGTGTTATTTTAAGAGCTCGAGGAGCAGAAACATCATCTTTCCTGCTGCAGGAGCACGAAACCAGCTTCCTTTAAAACTTCAGAACGGCTGTGAAAATGTTACTCAGTGACTGTGTAATCTTTGCCATCATTATGTAGCATTAACCTGTGAAAAGGAAACAGTATTAGATTGTTTTTCAAAACACCAGAGCGCCTAAACTTGTGAAATCAGATGTGTGACATGCTTTGGAGAAAGACTCTGGTTCAAGGCTGGATTTTTAGTTCTGTTATTATAAATGTCAACAGGATTTTGAACAAGCTTTTCTTACTTTTTGGAACATAACACAGAAGTTCTGGTTTCACTTTGTGCTCTCTGTACCAAGGACTAAAACTCAGGATACTGTTTCATTTTAACAGCTTGATGAATAAAAACACACTTTTTATTCGACTGCAGCCCCAGCCCTCAAACCTACAAACTGTTTTTTTTCTTTACCGACACATGAAATGTCGTGGAAAAGAAAACATGAATAAAAGAGAAAATTTTAACAATCCATCTGTATTTCTAACCCCCTGCAAACCAGTTTTCACATCCAATTCAACCCTCCATCAGTTTGGATCTCAGCATCATTATGTCCTACAGTGCAAAATGTATCCATCAATTCTACTTTATTCTTTATTTCTTATAGTGATATTAGAAACGTCTCTACTTGGTCCAATATTTCAGTACACTCTGTCCATAGACTGTACACAAAAGATGGACACTGGCACTCTGCTAGCTCCTGTTGGTTTTTGGACTACATGTTTTTGAGTTTCTGAAGCCAAAAGTGATCTTGGAGTGGAGTGCTAAGTTAGCAACTAATGCAAGCAAGCTTGGATAGCATGTTGAAGCTGTATGGGTGCAATACACAGACATGTATGCCTGCTAATAAATACTAGAATTTCACTCACTAAAAATGGAGTAGACTTCTTGGATGGCCTAATAGTACAAAAAAACCCCAATGAGAAACATCAGCAGGACGATGCTCGCCCCCACACTGCCTTCCTGGATCAGTACCATTTCTTGGGCAGCATTTAGTCCCAGTATGTCTCCTACTGCCGGGAATATGGCTGGACTCATCCAGGAATGGAGAGCAAATCCTCAACAGCAGATCCAGACACAGTCCACGCACAGACAGGTGACTGCTTCCATCACATCCAGAGGAGGTCATAACTTATAAATGTCTTGTATATACATTTAATACTGTGTCTGTAAAATCTGTATAAAACAAACCTGTTCTGTTTTTTTTTTGTTTTTTTTTACTAGTATATTCACACTCTGTAGCTGTTATGAAGCGGCGCATTTGCTGGACAGACAAACTTGTTTATGTACCAGGCAGTAAACATGCATCTGCTGAAAGTTTGGGTGTTTTAATATTGAAACCTACGAGGACTGGCTCCTTTTTGAAACCGCTCTCTGGTGGTCTTTAGGGGAACTGCAGTTTTTGGGGCTCCAGTGCGAGAAGCTTGATTTAAAAAAAAATGTATTTCTTACTTCATTATTCATTGACATTGCTTTAGATCCAATCTTTTCAAGTATGAGCAATCTAGTTTTTTTTAGTTCTTACCCTGACCCTCTTTGTGGCCACATAAATGTGTGCCATATTTCTGACAAGGAAGTAAATTTGTGGAATAGCTGCAAACATGTAGAACACTAATTTAAAGCAATGTTTAAGGACACAAATAAACAACAAAAGTCTTATATGTCATATTTCCATAATTCTGGATTCAGAATTGGCACATCAGCTTGATAATAGTTAACTAGGACCAAGTGTGGAACTTGAGATCTTGGTCTGACTGCAGAAACAACTGTGGGAAACAAGAAGCAAAATTAACTGTGGCCAAGGTAAGTACAAATGAATCTTTGAACTGTGCTGGTCAGATTTTGCTGTCTTACTTCCAAGGATTCCAAGACAGAGGCTTTGGACAGGTTACTGGAGAAAAGGCAGGTTTCCAAGATTGTGAGAGGAGCAGCAGTGGAGAGTGAGCAGGTAGGTGAATTATTGAGGAATCCTTCCCTTCACAGATGTGGGTTTCCAGAGGACAGTTCGAAAGGTAAGCGGCTGGCGGTGAGCACCCAGCTCCTCAGAGGAACAAGCACAGGGGAGAACGGGTTCTTTAGGCATTTCAAAAGAAGACCAAGATTGTGGGTCAGGAGTTAAAAAAAACAAACACATAATCTTAACAAGCTAGCACTTGAATACCATTGAATTTGATGAGTCTATTCGGAGCAGGTGGTGTGAGGAGGACAACCTGAGATGGCTCCAGGAGGAGGAGGAGGAGCACCTGCCCACAATTCCCAATGAGACTCAGAGATGCTCTCTTATAGATGGATAGGGAAAAAGAACACAAACCCCCAAACCTGCCCAGACTGCAACACTGAGGAGAGGCACTGCTATGACGGATCAATGAGTTGTTTTTCAGTTTGTGTTGCACTGTCTCGGTTTTCTCAGGAGATAGATTAGTTATGCTGCAATAGGGCTAGGCTGCTGGGGGGGGAGGTCCCATGATGCACTGAGTGTTTTATTAATCTCTGTCTCTCTTCCACAGCATGTCTTTTGTCCTGTCTCTCTCCCCTCAGCCCCAACCCTGAGCCTGGTTCTGCTGGAGGTTTCTCCCTGTTAAAAGGGAGTTTTTCCTTCCCACTGTCACCAAGCGCTTGCTCATGGGGGGGAGGGGGGGCATTTTGACTGTTGGGTTTTCTCTGTATTATCGTCGGGTGTTTACCTTACAATATAAAGCACTTTGAGGCGACTGTTTGTTGTGATTTGGTGCTGTACAAATTGAATTGAATGTATGGCTAAAAGGTGTGGGCATGATGATTTGTAGCTTCAGCCTGCACCTTCTTCACATCACTCCTGTAAGTTGTAAATTGAGTATTTGTTGTTTTACTCTCCTGTAAATTTTGGTTCTCTGACTTTTTCACATGCCCATAATACAACCACAGACAGATCTTTTTATACACTGATGATACGCCTCTGAAGGCATGCAGATGTTCCGGTATGCATGTTTGTGGTGTGAGTAAAATGGCAATATTATGATGAATCATCTCTTTGGTAAGCCAGACCGGAGACCTATAATGTTTTCTTCAGTCCCACAGATTTACACACCCTTTAACAGCTTTTATGTAGCTGTTGCATGGTGTCATCATTTATTCTAAGTATTTTAAGTTGCTCTAGTTTAAACCTAAACCTATAAAACTGATCTCTTTGTTTTCAAAGTTGCCTTGAGCCTGAAACTTGCAGGCTTTCCCACTCTGTTATTTTGTGAATGCATTACTTATCACACGGTCGTACTGCATTGTTAGTAAATGACTGGCCTTTAAATATCGTATCATTTATCCTCGCTGTTTGGTGCTTTTTTTTAAGTACAGGCTCTGCTTGTTTTCCCGTCAACACTCCCTCCCCGTTTACTTCTTCTTTGTTTTCACTGCTGCATTTTTTCTGTGCAGATAAAACCCAGATCCAGCAGTTTATACAAAGTACAATGCTCCTCTATTACATCCGTGACATGTAAAATATTTCCTCTTGAAGTTACCACACGTTTCCTCAAACTGCTTAAAAGCCGTAATTGGAAACAGGCAGATTGTGCACCTCTGAGTCACAGTAGCCTGAAATACGTTTGAATCTTGGTTGGTTTTTTTCTCAATCTAAGCGAGCAATGGGCATTTGTAGACTTTAATCAAATGTCTCAGACCTCTCTGGGAAACTTTGAATTTGCTGATTGGACGGATCTTTCGCTTTTCTGTGCAGGCTGAATGTTTTTGTGTGTGTGTATTTCACAAAGTATGCATGGGAAAGTGCCCCTGCTGGCAGCTCACAGTGGACGTTCCCTGTGAGTAAATGCATGAATTTATGGTTGTGTGTGTGTGTGGCATAGCAGCGGGGCTTTTCCGTCTTGTCGATGGAAAACATTAGTGTCATGCCCCCACAAAAACCTACCCGCCACCCCCTCAGCCCCCTTTCCCCTGCTTGTTTAATTCAGTCCATCAACACTTCCTCCTTGAGCCTGTTAGTGTCACACTGCATTTCCTCCACGGCCTCAACCACACTGGCTCACCACAATCTGCCCGGTTTTGGGTTTCCCTCAAACGGCAAAGGGCTTCAAAGTCAATAACTGCTTTTCTGATTTTTATTAACCTAAAGACTCAACCCCCCCCCCCTCCCCTTTTCCTGCACCACCAGGCTGTTTCTGCCCCAACACCACTCACCTCCACATTTCTTTAAGGGGAATAAATTACAGTAAGGAGGGAGGTTGTGGGTTTGAAAGTGGCATTTCAGACTCCTGCTGATTGCACCTGTAACTCATTTAACAAGGTGTTCACACAGGGCGACTCCTGAATGTCTAATTCTCACACAAAATCACAGATATAGTTCAGATAAATAGAAATTCATTCATAGATTTTCTGGGAGATAATTCATATTTTTTCAAATCAGTGTTTTATGAAATATTGCCCTTTTTTCCTCGATTACACTGATTCCCTGGTTTCAGTTATTTTTACATGCAACATGACATAAGGTCATGACCTTCTTCAGTATGATTTTTAAGGGTTCAAAATGATTATATATATATATATATATATATATATGTGTGTGTGTGTATATATATATGTGTGTGTGTGTGTATTTTTGAGTTTTTATCTGCGGTGTTGCACAGTGTTGCCTTTCTGTACCTTGAGCTACAGCTATCTATCTAGTCCATCTATCTATCTATCTATCTATCTATCTATCTATCTATCTATCTATCTATCTATCTGTCTAATGAGAGAAGAGGAAACAGGTGGGAGCACAGCGGAGATTATGAATGAATCTAAGATCTCTGGAACTGAAGCTCAGAACAGAAAGCATGAAATAACATCATAAGGAACTTATATAAGACACGAGGAAATAAAGACTGTAAACACTAAGAAATAACAGAACTCCAACAATACAGAGTATAAAACCTTAATAGCAGATAGCTGTCATGGTCCGGGGTCCACTGGACCCTGTGTTCTGTTTGCTTGTTTGTCTGTTGGTTTTGGGTTTTGATTGTGGGGCTTGGTTATGTTTGCTTCTGAGTTCATTGTGTTTCCAAGTGTCAAGTCTGCATCTTTGTTCCCCCTTCTCTCTTCCTGTTTTATTTTGATAGGTGTCTGGTCCTTGTGCATTATGTCTAGTTTTGCTTCCCCTTGTCTCATCAGTGTTATTAGCATCACCTGTGTTACCACCTGTTTCCACCTTCCTCATTAGCCCTCCTGTGTATGTAAGTCCTGTGATTTCTTTGCCTGTTGTTGTGTTGTCGTCTTTGTTTTCCTGTTGTGTGTTTCCTGTCTGTTTCCCTGGTATCTGCAATTCTAGTTTAGTCATTTTTGTTCTTTATTATTGCTGCTGGTTCTGTCCAGCCCCGCCTTCTGTTCAGTTTCCTTAAATAAAGTGGATTTTAGTCTAACCTCTGCCTGGCGTTTCCTGCGTTGGGGTCCTCCTTCTTGCCTGCCAAACACCCGATCAATGACAATAGCACTAGAAAGAACCTAGAACCCCCCACCCACCCCCACCCACCGAAACTCAACACCATAACAATGCACTTGATTAACTGATGGTTAACAAGTCTTGATGCTATGGAGCATTCAAGTGTGCTAACAGTGGGCTCCCCAGCAAAGTCACCCTGAGGTCAGACTGTGCAATGCTCAGAGAAACTACAAAAAAACCCAAGAGCTATCTGTCAGACCTCACAGGCCTAAGTTAGCATATTAAATGTTAAGGGTCATGACAGTACAGTTAGAAAAAGGATTGCTGATACCACTATCCTAAAATGAACAGCTCATACCAGCAGTCAGCACGGTGGTGGAGGGGTGATGATTTGGGCTTGTTTTGCAGCCACAGGACCTGAGCACCTTTCAGTCACTGAGCTAAGCATGAACTCCACTGTATACCAAAATATTTTAGAGTCAAATATGAGGCCATCTCTCTGACAGCAAATCTCCAAAAGAACGGCTGAAAAAGGAAAGAATCGAGTGCTGCAGTGACCCAGTCAGAAAATCATGTATTGGCACTGATCACACAGCTAACAAATACCGAGTCCGGCAGCTCCTGTAGGGGGCTTGACAGGAATACAGGGTATATAAAAGACGGACGTAGTTATTGTGATGTCACCCACTGGTTTTGATTATTTTTTACATCCCAGCCTCGTCGGTTGTTTGGATAATGGAGTGCTAAATTATCAGCTAATGCTAGCAGATGTAGATTTTCCCATCAGTGCTAAGTAACTAAGTAATAAATTATTAAACTCTAACTCAAGACCCAAAAGTAAGGTCATGAGTCAAATTTTATATTTGCTCAGATAATTCAGTTAAAAAATTATTCAAAAGGCAACAAAACCACAAATTTAAACCCCTCACTTTAGGCCAGTATCTGAATCACCCACTGGAACACTGTTACGAAGGGGGACACTCTTGAAAAAAGGCCAGAACTGTCCTGGTACCAAGCTGTAAACATGTTGATTTTTAGCATTGGAGTCTGTGATTGGCTCGCTTGGAGTCAAGTGGCTGTTTGAGGAACTGTAGCTCGGGGCCTGTGCGGCTTCATTGCAGCGTATGCAGGGGAAGGGGAGCCAAACATGAGCCATCACGAAGTTTAACATGCTTAAACTAAAGATGATGTACATGCATTTTCATATTCAAAGAATTTAGTGCAAGCAAATCCAATTTAACTGAAATACAGGCAAAATTGATGATGCATCAAATCACATCTTTGGGGCATTAAACAGCTGACCCCTGTGATGTTTTACAACGGACGGCCTATTTTTTAAAAGATATGTGCGTTTCAGTGGAAAGGAGGAGAAAGAACAGACAATCTGTAGGTAATCAACCACCCAATGACTGCCTGTGATCTTCTGGGGGAAATCGACTCACTAATGGCTCGCCTTGTGTCCTGTGTCATTTCCTTTTGATGTGATCGTGCAGTGATGATCAGTGATCTGGCTGTGTGTAGTAAAGAGCTCTCAGCAGGCACTTTTAATTACCAGGGGGACTGATTTTGGCCACGGAGCCCGCCTCGTCTGGTTTTTATTTCCAACTGCAGACTGACTGTAAAACAACACTGCCAGCGCTGTCACCCTAAACCAAAGCTGCTCATGTACAAAAGCAGCCCGGGCCGTGATTATCATCCTGTGTCGGGCATGTGAGCGACAGCTCCTCTGTTTTTACTTACAGCCCCCTCCCTCCCTCCACCTCTTTTTTTCTGTTCTTTAAGTATCTTTCTGCACACATAAAAACTGATGTCAAGTGCACACACTACGTGCTCTATCTCAGACAAATCAGAGCCAGGTGCGTCCGTATGAGAGAGTTCATATCGGAGAGATATTGCAAACATCTGCGTGTTCTGCATGTCCTCATCATTTAGATCCCTGTGTGACAGTAAAAGGCCGTGGAGAGGAGGAGAGGGGAACACCCGCTAAAAAGTAACTCTGCCCGGTTTGTTCTGCTGCCAAAAGGCCTGATGGGGCTCTGCAACACACACACACACACACACACACACACACACACACAGGGCTGTGTTTACATCTTTTCAGAGAACAATACATGCACTCATGTTCACCCTAACCATAAAGTAAGTCTTCACCCAGAGAGTTAGTGATTTAGATTACAAGGTCTTGCTTTTTGCCCCCATTTTAACCCACATTAAAGGGGCTGATTTACCTCCCAAAGGTCAGCCCATTTGTTACAGTTCATACAACATCCACATTATCTCTGCTGCTAACTTGCAACAGAAATCCCGCATTAGGAAATGTGGGCAGAGTGGGAGAACGGGTCTGACTGACAACACAAGACACAACTGGCTGGAAGAACTAGTTAACTGCATTTTTTAACCACACCTGATTTTATTTTCACTGCTATTTGCTATTTTTGGTTCTACCAAATCCAAGCATTTACAAAATTCTTCTACTCCTCCGCCTCCTCCTCCTCCTGCTCCTCCTTCTTCTTCTTCTACATTATTGGTGAAACAAGTGATGTCACTTCTACAGCTGGTGAGCCTCTGTAATGAGCTCCAACTCTGTAGGTCTTTCATTGATCTTTTAGAGTAAATTAAGGATGTTATTTTGAACTGCTTTCCATACTGAGACACTCAGAAATCATTGCCCTCCTCCTGTTCCAGTGGCCTGTGTTACAATATTCAAAATGTGACATGGATTTGAAACCAAACTTTCAAGTTTCATGAAATTCAGTCTGGTAGTTGTGGCATATTATTGATCTGAATGTGCACCAAATGTAATGGGTTCTAGTTAGTCCTAGTTAGAGGGATGTAAGGCGTTAATGGTCTGAGCCTCTACCCATATCAAATCCGTCCCTTTTAGCTCAACCATCAGCTTGGCTGCAAGATTGTTTTGGGTTGATTTTTTTTGTTTTTAATTTCACTGATGACCTGCAAATGTTTTGATGTTCTGAACATAGTGTGGACATTCCATGTTCCGAGTCGGACTGTTTTTCATAACTCTGACCATCTCCTGGAGGCTTTCATCAGAAGTAGTTATGCTACCAACCAGTTAGCTCAAGTCTACTATGGGGTCTGTGGTTGCCCCATGCCCAGCCACCAACCGGGAGCACCAGGTGCTGATATTTGTGTGGTTCCTACCTGTGACCTGCCTGGCTTAGTTAAACATGCCAGAGGCTTAATCGTCTAAAATCAAAGTGCACAGGCCTCCACACCCTGACAAAGTACCAGCACGAGAGTGAGGATCTCCTCATTAAATTAGGATGGATAATGGCAAAGAATTTCACTCTGACAGCAGCGTTTTCTGCCAAATGCTGGTGCAAGAGATGTTTCTGACTAACTCATGTGTGCCCATTTTTCTCAATGCAGGCAAGAGATAAAGAAAAACAACATTAAATGTCTTTGTGAGGAGTTCAATCCCTCCTTTGCTCATTTTGCCTACCCAAGTGGTCCAAAATCTCCCACAGGTGTCTGTGCAAGCTGAAATCTAGTGAATAATGATGATTGATGATTCACATCATCTTCATGCTCATCAGACCCTTTGGTGACCCCTTGTGCCCCGTGGACGGGGGCATTTGCATCCTGGCAGAGGTTTCTCCCATCAGTTTAGGATGCAGTGCTGAGGTCTGTTCCCAGGCTTTGGTAACATCAACAGGATTTTGAAGGTTTTCTTATATTTGGAACAGAAGATGGAAGTTCTGGTTTCACTTCAGCGCTCTGTACGAGGGATTACGTTCTGGATTCCTTGGCCCTCACGGCTTCAACTATTGCATAGATCTCAACGCCAGTCTACCAGTCGTTATGCGCATTTGGCCCCAAATGAAGTAACCCAACAATTATTGGATGGATTGCCGTGAAATTCCGTGCAGGCATTCATGTTCCCCTCAGCATTTAGCTCAAAGCAGCACTGTGGCCTCAGAGCTAAATTACTTCCTTTCTTTAAGGCTCCTCTGACACAGAGCTGTCTCTTTTCCCTTCAAATCTCACATCCTCCCTTTTTTCTTTTACTTTCTTCTTTCCTGACTTGTCTTTCGCATGATCTCTGTTCACGTTCCTTCATTCTTCATTCCCTTCTTGCTCTCTGACACACATCTTCTCATTGATTTTCCTTTTCTCATTCATTTTCTGTTCCTATTCCTCCTGCTACCCCCCGCCCTTCTCTGCTGGCTCACGTTCTCTTCCCCTCAGGTGCATCGCAGAGATGAAGGGGTGGTATCGGGACTCTTCCAGTGTCTATAAAACTTAACTAGAATGAGGTGTTGTGGATAATGCAAGTCTTTAAGGCGCTGAAAAAAATGTGGATCTCTGCCCGCTGCCCTCTCGTGAAACCTTCACCTGAGGCCACAAACTTCTGCGAGACCAGAAAGATCGAGTATGGGAATGCAACTGGAGGATCCTGTTCAAAGTGCAGAAGTATAACATGTGTATCCAAAGTACATGTGGTGAGAGAGAAGAAATCAAAGAGGAGAGGGGTTACAGCGAGGAGAAATCAGAGACAGAAGACTGAGCTTTCAGATGGGGAAGAGTGGAAGTCCGTAAACCTGGAAGTGTTTCTGTCTGAACTTACAGAGCATTGACTGCAGGTATTAATGGAGGAATACAAACACACTTACAAGCTGGAAACACCGTGGAAGCACCAAATTATTACAACTCGGGGTCCCAAAATATCAAGTCCTGAGGTTCTTTGTCACATTCCTCTTACAAGGTTTTTAATTGATGCACATCAACTCTGATTTCATGTGCAAAAAATAGAAGCTAATTGCTGATGACTGAATAGAGACAGAGTCGATCCTCCTGACAGACGAGCTGCAGGTTGGGATGCAACAGGTCTATGACCCCATTTAAGGAGGCAGAGTCAGTGATCAGTGCCCACAGAAAGCAGTTAGATAAAAATGATGCTTTAGGCATTTGAATTTGATCTAATTATGTTTACACATACTGGAGCTATGCATACAAAGGATCACAGTTTATAATTAAAAGAAAAAACAAAAACGGTGATGTGCATGCAATTAATGTTTTGAGCATTTTTCAGCATATGCTGCTCGGCTATAAAAGGTGCAAAGTGGGACTCTTTCTTCCAGTGTTTGATGCACACTCAGAAGCAGAGCCACTTATTTAACTAAAGATTTGTTTTATGACGTGGCAACATTAACTTATCAGTACTGTCATTACTGTGTGACGTGCAAAAGAAATAAGCTACGGATCTTTAATAAAGCATCAGGAAAACAAAAAGAAGCATCCTGACTGATTCCAGCAGCTCGTTCCTGTGAGGGAGGTGAAGGGAAGGAGCAGGTTCATTACTCAAATCTGTCTGCACGCTGTAAATGAAACATGTCCTCACGCTGAAATAAATGCTTTCATAATGTCAACGAGCAAGCTGAGATGACTTCATCTTTTAACCTGGTGTTGACGGATGCCATCGTCTCACAAATCATGCAGAATGCACAAACAGAGTGGAAACACCTCCCAGCTGATGCAGATTACAGCTGATTGTTTTTCAAATGTGGAAAAAAGGGGGATTTTCCAGCATGAGTGAAACTCATCAGCATTAGAAACACAGTTTTTATTTCCTGTTGGAACAAGTGAAATGGTAATTTATTCAGTGTTTACTGACTGAATGAGTTTCTAGTGTATTTAGCATGTTTATCATGCTAATCAGGGCAAACCCTGAGCAGTTTTCTTGATTCTAAGAAGACACATTTAGGACACACCTGTGTGCATGAATGAGCTGCTCTCACCTGTGGGATCTCTCTCCTCTGGGTCTGCAGCATGCCGAAGGATCACACTGCTTGGGCTTCAGGCATGTTTCAGTCCACTGGCTCACTAAAGCCCCAGCAGGCTGTATGAAGCCCACAGCTTCCAAATTAATTGTTAAAATCTTTATTGTGCGTGTTTCTGAACAAAACGTTTCTATAAATATTTATTGGGTCACAGAAATTAGTGTTGAATTTGAAGGAAAGCTTTTCACTCAAGTATTTCCAGGAAAGATAAAATGTCCCTGCACAGGTTTTTCTTGTTGGCACCTTTCATGCATACATGCAGCCCCAGATGTTTGCACAAAAACATAAATAAAAATAATACAATAAGAAAAAGTTGAACTTTAACAAAAATAAAACTATAATGTTAAAAACATTTGCAAAGCTTAAAAATGAAAACAACAAGACACTGCAAACAAACACAAAATCAGTTTAAGAGTTCAGGATGTTAGGTGCCTTCCTCTTGCATCCTTCCTTCCTTTTTTCCTGCTTGCTCCGCTCTCTCCTTCCTCACTCGTCTCCTCCGTCTTTCTCAGGTGTGCTGGGTAGAGTGACTCTGCACTTAACGCTCTCTCTCTCTCCAGGACCAAGCAGCTCTCCAGCACCTTCAGATCCCTGCTGAGATGGCGGTCCTGTTTTCGTACCTCGTTAGTTTAGGGAGAGAGAAGCTGTGGCATCAACTTATCTTAGTCGCGGTCACTGAGATAAGCCGAGACTTCGTTCTTCTTGATTGTGGCCATGATGATGAGAAAGGATCATTCCTACTGTTGTTTTCTGGCCTATTTAACCAGGATTTCAGATGGGATTTCAATAAAAACATTTCAACATCCTGGAGCTAAGTTCAAACACAGTCTTTGAAATGCTGTTGATTAGATATTGTAGGTCGTCCAGACTTGAAATTATACCCTCTGAGATCCGAAGAAGAAAAATTCCTGCAGCAAATCCTTCAAATAAACTGTCAGCAGAGTTTTCTCCACCAACAGAAGTGACTTCCCTCTTGTGTCGCGGCTTTACTGCCACCCGACTCCACAGAGAGGATTTCCCCCCTAAAGCCTGTGACAGGCTGCGTTTACCAGAGTAAACACAGAGGTCAAGGTGAGAGGACGCTTCACTTCTAACAGCAAACAAGGGAAGCACGAGCTGGATGAAGTTTGAGGGGAAGCTATTTTATCTGTTTTTGCTGAGCTTGTCTGACATTTCTTAGATATTTTTTTTGTACTTCAGTAAATATCTCTCTCCAGATCTCTGTCCTTGCCCCTTCTTAGCTCTCTGTTCCTCTTGACTGCACTCTGGGCATGTGTGAAACATTTAACATCACAGAAAAGGCAGAAGAAAACATGAGTTCCCACTTATTTCCCCCTCCTCTGATAACAACAGCTGAATCCTGCACTCGATTTACACCCGTCTTTGTGTCTCCAGCAAATATTTTGCTCCATCTCACAGCAAATCTGCCACAGCGAGACACAGAGCAGAAACGCCTCCTCTTTAGAGACGCTGCATTCCACTCTTTTGTCCTTCGTGGCTGCTCCGAGCAGCCGCTTCAAACCCGCCGCCCCCTTTTTATATCTCACCTTGTTGTTTGGGGAGTGACAGCGAGGCCCTCGGCGAGCATTGCACACATTCCTTCCCCCTCACCCTCTTCTCTTTCCTCTTAATTGCCGCTCTTTTCTAAGGCAAAGTGTACATTGTTTAATATCCACAGTCCCTGGAGACAATGGGCCACTTGACCTTTGAACCCAATGAGGCAAAGACAGGCTTAACCTGATGTTGAGATCCTCCACCACCATTGTCTGTGAGGCAAGGGACCCAATATGGCTCTAGACTGAAGGGGGGGGGGGAGTTATTGCATCTGCACACCAATTTGTTTGTCACATATTAATCCCATCCACCCCCACCCCATCCCACCCCCACCTCTGACCTCCAGCACAGAGAAACACAGCCCACCCATGGAAGATGGCACTATTTCCACAAGTCTGCTGACCCCGCTTTCACCCTGAGAACCGCCCCTGTCCAGCAGCAGGTACATCTCAGCTCTCTGTGCTGGAGCTGGAGCTGGATGTGCAACAAGGCAAAGACAGCAAATGCCCCCCAAAAGCTCCACGTCTGCTCACTATTATTTGGCACTGATTAATTAAATTATTTGGAAATTTGGGGCCTTCTCTTATGTAGAGAATCAGAATCTATATATTCAGTTATATAATTAGTTTTTTCTCCCTGTATTTGAAGTAATTAATGCATAAACTTCACCATGGAAGAGCTGTGAGATTATCTATCTATCTATCTATCTATCTATCTATCTATCTATCTATCTATCTATCTATCTATCTATCTATCTATCTATCTATCTATCTAGAGGAAATGTCTGTTTTCTATCAATTAAAATGGGGAAACTGGAGAATAGCTACATTTCATTCAATGGTACCGAGTTTTTGCTTAAAACTAGTTAAACAAATCAAATTTATACCAAAACAATAAATGGATTTAAGGCTTTTTGAGTATATAGGGGACAAAGAAGAAATGTTTGCCACTTTAAAGGTTGGCTGAGAGAGCTGATATGCACTTTATGAAAAATGATTGTACTAAATCTTCCTGGAAAAATGATCCAACTATCAAACAGGATTATTGACGAGCAACACTTCTAGATGCTATTTTCACCCCAGCTCTGAATGTTGGATAAAACCACAGCTTTACAAGAGCAATAATGATTTATTTTTATTAGCAAAGCACCAGAACTACAAACCAGTGACTGTAGCAGAGCCCCTCAAAATGTTTATTAGGAAATTATATCTTGTTTGTTTAATGAAAACAAGACAGAATGTTATGCAGTGTAGGCTGTATTATTATGTTTTGGCTAGAGGCAGTAACTTGTTGGTTTGTCCTCAGACTGTTTTAATCAGAGGATTCAGCTTGTTAACTGATGGCTTTTAGGGGCTGCGGTACTTTAAGACCGACCCAGGCCCTGCTGCTGTGCAGGCTTCATGCTAAGCTAACCTGCTGCTAGCTGTAGCTTCAGGTCTTACAGACAGACCTCACAGTGAGTTTCATTCACGCTGAGTCTTTTCCTTTAGGGAAAGCGTCATCAGTTCAGAGTTAGTAGTTATTTAGTATTAAGATAAACCCTGTTTTAATTTAGCCAATTAGCAGTTAGCCTAATTTGGTACAGACAATTTGAGCTTTTCAGTTGTTTTTTAAAAATAATTTCATAATGAAAACATTTATGTATTTTCTTTCTTCATCTTCTTTTAAAGAAAATTGATACATTAGTTTGATTAAATTATTAGAAATATTTAATTTATTTGAGCAGTTAATGCTTTTATTTTGAAAGTATTTCAGACTCTGCTGGTTTTTACTCCTTTTCATTACTCCATTTCATTTCATTGTTTTTATTCATCTTTTTTGTGAGCAGGTCAATAAAGTAAACTGACCACATCAAACTTTTAAAGCGCCAAAGTTTATTGATAAATAACTGGTTTGCAATCAGGTTATAACACAAAAGAATGTCTCGTTAAGAACAATCACCATAAGTAGCAGTAAAACCGCCCCCCACCCCCAAAGCAAATACCACACATCACCAGAGAAAATAAGTTTTAATGTGCATGTTCATGCAGTTTATAAGAATAGATTCATTTGACTACACACAAAAAAATTATTAATTCAGTTCAAATGAGAGGTTCATATAAAACACTTCACTGTCTGTACTAGCTGTTGTAATATATTATTTTATAAAGCCAGTAAATATTTCAGAATCAAAAGTATAAGCAGTTAAAATGTGCTGCTGAGATAAATTCACCCCAGCATTATTTTGGTGGATAATTATTTCCTGTTTATATATACATTAAAAACACTGATAGACATCTGATATTTCATAATCGGTCACATTTCTTTACAAAAACATTGCCCACATGTGTTTATTTGAACCTGAACATCCAGATGTGTGACTCACGCCGTCTGGAAGCTGTAACAGCACAAAGCGCACAATATAAACCCAATAACTTATTCACGTGACATAAATTATTATTTCCACATCAACTATTTACACATGGCACCTTTGACCATCAGTGCATTACAGACAGCATTCCTGTGTGGATATCGTCTCCTCGTGCAGGAGTGAAGCGGTGAGAATGCCTGCCGTGGGTTTGATGGGAGGATGCGGCCGTTGGTTGATTGTGAATGAGGCTTTTCACGTTTCCCAGCACTGGAAGACCTTCCCTGAGTTATCAGACATTTCAGGTGCTGAAAATCTGCTATTTTAATTCTGGCAGAGATAAAACTCAAAGCTTCCATTACGCCGAACATGTTTATCTGAAGCTAATCATTCAGTATACAGAAGAAACAGCCGGAAACGGTGTAATCACTCAGTTTGTGCAGTCAGCAAATGTTCTATGTTAAAAAAACCGGACACATTTGTTGTAGTGAAACCAGACACAGAGTTATTATATACTATGCACACTAATTAACTAACAGGTTGTTTTGAATGTAGGCAGAGACCTGGATATTTTATTTTACCCCTAGATGTTCTTTTGAAAATGGTCACGATGACCGAAGAAAAAATGAGCCAAAACAATAAAACCACTGACCGCTGACGTGAATAACAGCAATCCTCTCCAAATAGAAAGGGTCTGCTGGGAAACCTTAGGTCCTGGCATTCAAGTTAGACAAGTACCCAGACTCCTTGAACTCAGCGGGCACCCCCAGCAAGACACTGTGCCCAACCCACGCTGTAGCAGCTGCTCAGTGATGGCTCAAGGATCATGATGAAGAGCTCAGATCAAAGTTTACGTGACCTCCCCATTCCCATTCCAATCCAAGCATCCGCAGGATGCACCGTAACCAGCCAGATCCACATTTAAATAACAAAACCAGAAGGAGCCGCTGCCAGTGCCCCAGTGCAGTGATTCTTACAGAGAACTACTGCGCGGATGATATGCACCTCTATTTAAGTAAAACTCAAAGCAGATCTTTATTTCATTGTCAATAATCATCAACAATCAGCATGCGTCATGGTGCCCTTCTCCTGGTACCAGACATGCAGACACCCTCAGAGGTCTTGTCTCTGTCTCTGATTGGTTAGAGTCGTGACACAAAGGTGACCAATGCAGTATTTGGGATCTGGTTTTGCTGACGGGGCTCATCAGTGTATATTCATTGTTGATATATTTTCCCCTCGGTAATCCTTTAACGTTTTATAGCAGAAAGCTAAAAATGGCACAAATTGCACATTTGCATATGATGTTTGTCGAATGTGTTGAATAGTTCACCGTATAACGTGGTCCACTACTCTCTCTCTCTCTCATATTTGTAGGTCAAACATGAAGCCACCAGAAGCAGCTTAGCCCGGTAGAAACTTGAAACTTGCATGTCAAAGTTTTGTGTGGGGAACATCATCACCTGTGCCAGGCTTGTGGCAGTATTTACAGATGGTGGTAACCTGTGCTTCTCTGCTGTCGCATCACTTTAGATGAAGATTTGACCAACTTTGATTACTAACTTGGTTAATAAACAACACCTGCTCGTTAACACCTGTTCTGCACACAGGTAGCTTTTCTATATACATCTACATTTGCTGCAGGGAGGATTTGTTTGTGTGATTGTTAGCATAGGTTTTGTTACTTTAGGGCAGGACCAGGCTGCAGGTTTTAGCATACAGCTATGAAAGCACTTTCATTCTCATCAAAATCTTTGTAAGAAAATACTCAACCTTTGTTTTGAGTATTTTATTAAGAGATTTATATTTATGTGTCCACAAATTTGTGGGAATTGCAGAGTTTCAGGTGACTAGATGGAGTTTCTCAAAAAAGCAAAATACATAAAAACAGATGTTTGAGGTATTAGTATGACTGGTGGATTCATAGTTGAAAAATGCATTTCAATTTTTGTTTAAGGCCCCATCTTGCTAAATAAAGTTCTCTTTATTTCAGGTACAGGCTTGTCTCCCATCAGACTGCAATGTAGTTCAGTTCCCAGGAGGTCAAGGTTAGCCACGACCCCTGCCAGATCTACTACCTGCAGCCACAAGACTCCACCACCATGTCCTCGTACTGCTTGTAGACCACATTGTTTCCTGAGTCAATGTAGAGGATGCTGATGGGGCTGAGTTTGGATGGGGCGCAGCAGCTTGGAGGCATGTTGCTAGGGTTCATTGAATTCATCAGAGTCTGGATGATGGCGTGGTTGGTGGGCTCCAGGTGGGAACGCAGGGGGAAGTCACAGACCCCCTCACAGTGGTATGCCTCATAGTCCAGTGGGGCGATGATCCAGTCGTCCCAGCCCAAATCTCTGAAGTTCACATGGAGGGGCTTCTTGCTGCACCTGGATTTGGACTTCCTGCCATGTCGCTTCCCATGGCGGGTTTTGTGCACAGCAGTCCTGCGTCTCCTGCTGGCTTTAGTGCCAGGGCCCCTCTCTTTGGGCTTTCGCTCAAGGCCCAGTAACGCCCTTCCCTCCCTCCTCTCACTGAAGAGGGTCTGCTTCTTCTTTGACCTGGTGAAGACAACTAAGATGGCTTTCTTCTGCTGAGGCCTCCCATGTCGCTGCAGTCCCAGAAGATGCAGGTCCATCTCCCTCTCAGGATTGTCCAGCACGGCCCTGAGCTCCAGGCAGAAGTGTTTCCCCTGACTCAATTGTTGTCGCTCTTTGAATATCTCCCACACGTCCAGTACTTCCCACTTCGGCCTGTGGGAACCCTCCAGGTCGAGTGTTTTGGAG
The DNA here is from genome assembly GCA_024447675.2 of Pterophyllum scalare. NCBI lineage: Eukaryota > Metazoa > Chordata > Actinopteri > Cichliformes > Cichlidae > Pterophyllum > Pterophyllum scalare. Next base: position 108,495 of record JAMQGT020012158.1, read on the forward strand.
TCAAGCAGCTGCTGGTCGTGGCAGGAGAGGAGCTGGATGTCGACAGGCTCTGTTTCCGATATTCTGAAATTCCCAGACACTTTGGTGTAAATCCTGAGCTCGGCTCCCAGCACCTCCGCTTTTTCTGAGAGGGTTGAGACATCGAACAGATACTGTTGTCTCCTCAGAGGGGAGAGTGGGAGGTCATCTGTGGAAAGCATTAAAACAGCAGGGTCAAATGCCTTCTCAAGGAGATGATCTACATACCACAAGATGTGGAATCTGACAGATAAATATTCCAAATGCTGTCTGCACCGAATTAAACTGGGAAACAAAGTATGAGTCACACCTGAACCAGCAATAATACCTGCACGCGCACGCACACACACACACACACACACACACACACACACACTGCAGAGCGCCACATACCTTGCCCACTATCCACAAAACTTGCAATGGTGTTTGCAGCTTTTGAAGAACGGAAAAAACTGGCATTGAGACCCAGTTTCTCCGCCGTGGAGAAAGTCCTGTAAATAGACAACATGTAGTCATGCGGCTCAATTAAGTCTTTCGGCGTTGCTTTGTTGTTTCTGTCCTGTGTCGGTGGCGCGTAAAACTCCTTAAAATATTTAGACGCTTCTTGAGAATTAAAAATCGTCGCCACCTTGCTGCTCTTCGGGTCAGCTGGAGGGAAAATAACGAGAGTCTGGAAACAGGGCATCTCCCAAACTAACGCAAGAACCCCGCAAAGAAAAGAGAAGTGATAAAAATCCATCCTCTGCGCTGTGGCCGGAGGACCAGAGCTGGACTCTGCATCCGCTCCTGTGCAGCAAGTGGCTGCTCCGCAAAGTGCGCACAACTCAGGGGGACAGGCGGCGCACGGTTTTGAAAAAGGAGGACAGAACACGCCCACATTGTTCTAAAGGCTAAGAGCAGAGCGCAGATTAGGCTGTAAAACTAATTGTTCTTCTGACACCTCCCTCGCGGAAAGACAGATGTGCCCTCAAAAGATGCGCGTCAACTTATGGCGCATTTAACGGAGCTCCTTTTCTATCACGAAACCTGCTTGAATGTAATCAAAATGGAGATGATTTTTAGTTTGAAGCCTGTGTTTTCGAATTTTCTCTGCAGAGCTGTTCCTTTATCCAGGCCTCGGTGCATCATGTCTTTAGGGTTTATTGTGGAGTCTAATGCCCTCTAGTGAAGCGCCGAGTAGAAGAGAGCGCTCTGATGCTAAAGACGAAAGACGCAGGGACGCAGCGTCCTTCAGCACCTTGGACAGAGTCTGTACTCAGCAGATAGATATTTTTAAAATAATAAGCCTTGCCTTAAGAAAAAGAAAGTATACGTGAGAAAAAACCCCAAGAGACACTGATGAATAGACACTCAATAGTTGCTTGATGATAAAAAATATATATAATTTATTTAAAAGTGAGCTTCAAACAATCATTAACAAAATTGTTGCAAAATTTCATGTTTTCCTTCAGCTTGTTGCAGTATTGCACTCTTTATAAGTGGAGGGAGTCACACCTGTATTAAACCTCACACATGATACAATGAAAGAACCCAAAACTGACAGAAAATAAAATCAAGTGCACAAAAATATTCAAGAAAAGCTTCACTTTTACTCGGCAAAATAGTTAAAGTGACTATTAGTTATGGTGCCCTTCATAAACCCCAGGAAAAATTCACCATGTACATAAATCATTCAGCAAATAGATTTGTTTTACTCCTTCATGTTAAAGTGACGTTGAGCTGTCCTTCAGAAAACGGGCCGAGCTCTTCTAACCTACGGGGATGGCTTTTGAGCAGCAGGCCACAGTGTAGATGACGCTGGCCAGGCACAGAGCACCAGCGGAAGCAGTGGAGCCGGAGCTGAAGATGCTCTCATCGGTGGTTGTGGGAGGTGTCGGCTCTGTAATGTTGCTGCTGATCGTTGGGATCTGGGTGGTGGGAGTGTTCTTAATGGAGAAGGATCTCGAGGTGGTGCCCCACTCCTTCAAAGTGAAGACCATCGTCAGGTTCTCACCTGCAGGAACAAGAGGAGTTAATTATAAAGGTGTTGATACTTCAGGTACATCTGATCAAATCCCAATTTGGGTCAGTTCCTCTTTTCATAAATAATGCTGGATATTTATTTCATGCACAGATTTGTTTCTTCATATTTTTTTTTTTATCATGCTCCTATGATGGATGTAGCACTTTGGTGAACTCCAGCAGTTTTAAATTTTTAATCTTATCAAATACTGTTTCGGTTCAGGCGAGGATGTGGAGACGCACCGCTGTTAAGAATGGACAGATCGGTGAAGTTGGCCCAGCAGGTTCTGAACAGGATCGTGGTGTTTCCTTCAAGTCCATCAACGCTGTTTCCACTGGAGTCCTTCAGACCAGCTGTAACCGTGAGTGTCGTCACTCCCACAGAGACGCAGTTACCCTGCAGATTGCAACACACGTCTATGTGAACAGACAGCAAAAACTCTGAGCTACTTAATAAGAATTAGAAGAACAAATCAGATTTCTAGAGAATTACAGTCAAAAGAGTGCAAACTAATAAAGGTGTAACAGAGCACACACACAAGGGACAAATATGAAAAACAGATTTAAGCCTCGGTTACACTCCGTATCTGTATTTTCATTGGAATTAATTTGAGTGTTTAAAAATGAGAACTCTTAATTTCCAAAATGCCAGAATGACTCATACTAACAAATAGAAAATATGCAAATATGCAATATTAGTGATATATATATATATATATATATATATATATATATATATATATATATATATATATCACTAAATAAAGCAGCATAATTGGCTGTTACTCTAAAACAGGCGTCAGCGTGAAGTACAGTGCCTTGTGAAAGTATTCGGCCCCCTTGAACTTTTCAACCTTTTGCCACATTTCAGGCTTCAAACATAAAGATATAACATTTTATTTTTTTGTGAAGAATCAACAACAAGTGGGACACAATCGTGAAGTGGAATGAAATTTATTGGATGTGTCAAACTTTTTTAACAAATAAAAAACTGAAAAGTGGGGCGTGCAATATTATTCGGCCCCCTTGCGTTAATGCTTTGTAGCGCCACCTTTTGCTGCAATTACAGCTGCAAGTCTCTTGGGGTATGTCTCTATCAGTTTTGCACATCGAGAGACTGAAATTCTCGCCCATTCTTCCTTGCAAAACAGCTCGAGCTCAGTGAGGTTGGATGGAGAGCGTTTGTGAACAGCAGTCTTCAGCTCTTTCCACAGATTCTCCATTGGATTCAGGTCTGGACTTTGACTTGGCCATTCCAACACCTGGATACGTTTATTTGTGAACCATTCCATTGTAGATTTGGCTTTATGTTTTGGATCATTGTCTTGTTGGAAGATAAATCTCCGTCCCAGTCTCAGGTCTCTTGCAGACTCCAACAGGTTTTCTTCCAGAATGCTCCTGTATTTGGCCCCATCCATCTTCCCATCAATTTTGACCATCTTCCCTGTCCCTGCTGACGAAAAGCAGGCCCAAACCATGATGCTGCCACCACCATGTTTGACAGTGGGGATGGTGTGTTCAGGGTGATGAGCTGTGTTGCTTTTACGCCAAACATATCGTTTTGCATTGTGGCCAAACAGTTCAATTTTGGTTTCATCTGACCAGAGCACCTTCTTCCACATGTTTGGTGTGTCTCCCAGGTGGCTTGTGGCAAACTTTAAACGAGACTTTTTATGGATATCTTTGAGAAATGGCTTTCTTCTTGCCACTCTTCCATAAAGGCCAGATTTGTGCAGTGTACGACTGATTGTTGTCCTATGGACAGACTCTCCCACCTCAGCTGTAGATCTCTGCAGTTCATCCAGAGTGATCATGGGCCTCTTGGCTGCATCTCTGATCAGTCTTCTCCTTGTTTGAGATGAAAGTTTAGAGGGACGGCCGGGTCTTGGTAGATTTGCAGTGGTCTGATACTCCTTCCATTTCAATATGATTGCTTGCACAGTGCTCCTTGAGATGTTTAAAGCTTGGGAAATCTTTTTGTATCCAAATCCGGCTTTAAACTTCTCCACAACAGTATCTCGGACCTGCCTGGTGTGTTCCTTGGTCTTCATGATGCTCTCTGCACTTGGAACAGAACCCTGAGACTATCACAGAGCAGGTGCATTTATACGGAGACTTGATTACACACAGGTGGATTCTATTTATCATCATCAGTCATTTGGGACAACATTGGATCATTCAGAGATCCTCACTGAACTTCTGGAGTCAGTTTGCTGCACTGAAAGTAAAGGGGCCGAATAATATTGCACGCCCCACTTTTCAGTTTTTTATTTGTTAAAAAAGTTTGACACATCCAATAAATTTCATTCCACTTCACGATTGTGTCCCACTTGTTGTTGATTCTTCACAAAAAATTACAATTTTATATCTTTATGTTTGAAGCCTGAAATGTGGCAAAAGGTTGAAAAGTTCAAGGGGGCCGAATACTTTCGCAAGGCACTGTAAATCCAACCCCAGTGCATGTAAGATGTGACAACTATGCACCATAGATACTCGATCAATGAAAAACAAAAAGAGTCTGTAATGAGTGAATTAAATAAAGGTAATAGGAAATGAACTGGTTGAGGGGAACGGCATCCAATAATTCAAAAATTACCCCCCCAAAATGGTGTGAAGAACCACTAAAATCAAAGTTTTTAGTATGTTAAAAGAATAATATCACACCTAAAGCTGCCCTTATGTCCTTTACAAAACATCAGCTTTAACAGCAGCTGTGCAGTAAAACATCTGCAGCTGCATCCCTGCCTCACCTCCTTATTCACAGCCATCAGACTGGGCTGCTGGTAAAGAGGACCCACGAACTCCCCGGCTATCGGCTCCTCAATCAGAAGCAGGCGGTCCAGGCCGGACACATAACTCACTGCAGGTTCCTCTCTCGTCACTTCCTCTGTCGCCACCTGAGGTTTAAAGCAGTCACACGCTTAATTTATTTTTATCGTCTTAGTATTCAAACAGCTGCTATAGTGTCCACAGAAAAGATGTTATTCTGCTTCACCTGATTCCAGCTGGGGTCTGAGGACGGAGGAGGAGGTGGGACCATGCCGATGGAGGAGACATTAAAACCAATGGACTGACTGAGGTTTCCAGTAACCGCTGCCTGACCCAGTTCATCAGCGATGCTCTTCAGCAGTGTGAAGTCCTCATCACCTACACAGGGAGCAAAGATGCTCATAAGTTGGACCGATTGGACCCTAATCAGCAATAAAAATCACACTTTTTCTCCTCCTAACCGTTGGTGCTGTTCGTGGTGTGCTGGACAGGAGATTTCTTGATCTCCACCTCCACCGTCAGCCCTGCGGATCTCTTCCTGCGGCGCGCGCTTCCATTCTCCCTGACGATCTTGGAGATGCGGATCATGTTTGGAGGAACTTTGAGGAAAACAGCGAGGTTCTGGACCAGGCTGTCACCATAGAACTGGTCCTCGGTCAGGGCGGGGAAACCAAAGGCGATGACGAGAACCGGGGAAGTGCGGATCTCCACTGGTTGAGAGCCTCTCAGCACGACCTTCAGCATCTTGTAGTCCTGGTCAAAGTAATTGGTGCCCACAGTGGCATTCAGCTGAGGGACGTACTGATCTGGAGTGATGGCAGTAAAAAGTTCCTCAGTTCTTCGTCAGATGTGATTCACACATGACAAAGACAGGTCTATTATTTCTGTTCATTATTGGCCACTTTTAAGTCTCATTAGATCAACTCTATTGGTCAAACATGTAAAGCTGTAGCATTAGCTAGTCAACTTTTATAAAAACAGCTGAACTGTTCTATTGAAACATAGATGCAGATTCGTAGAGTAGAGTAGAGTCTGGCATTTGGCTCCTTCTTGACCACCTGTGACACTAATGGGCACATTACGCCTGTGTGAAAACATTCAGTACCTGCAGGCAAGGGTTTCATCAAGGTGTAGTCGGTGAAATCAGCGTTCCACTTGGCGTTAGTGGGAGCGACCAGCTGGCTGTTGACATACACATCCAGGCGCTGAGGGTTGGAGTAAAACACCGACACCAGGACGCTCTGCACAAATTTAACAACGGAAACAATTAAAAATGTAAAAAGTGACTGAACTTAACTTCAGATGATTTAGACATCTGCTTTGTGGTTGAGGTCATTTTTTAAACCTTTATCTCAGGAGTGCCCTTTAAAAATGTTACTCCTTAAAAATATTATCATAAATTTAATACATTCAGAGCAGTATTTTCTGACATGTGGGCGGACCTCAGACTGATTGGAGTTGAGCATCATGAGACGAAGTTTCTGCGGACTGATGCTCGTGAAGTAAATGTCAAAGGAGTGATCGGTGGCCACGATGCCGTGGAAGAGAGAGAGTCTCTTCTGGCAGGTGTAGCCAGAACACCAACCGTGATCCTGAGGACCTGCACACAGACAAACAGACAAAACTGAGTTTTAAACTTATCCTTTAGCGTTTCTGAACTGATTTCACCCCCAGACTCTTCCTCGTTCTACCGTTGATCAGATCCACGTAGCCGTCGCCGAGCACAGCGACGGGGGACAGACGTCTGGTCTCCGTGTCGGCATCGAGACTTTCAATCGCCAGCATCCTGTAGTTCAGCCCGAAGCACTTGTAGCTCTGCCAGGAGCTCACGTAGGTGCATGTTCTCCTGATCACACCTACACACAGAAATCTAACTGTAACTAAACCCTGTACGCTGTAAACCCATGACCACTGCTGAACAATGAATTTACCCATAAAGCAATGAATCAATTTAAGAAATGAAACAGAGAAAACAAAAAGTAGCCGACTGGATAAATGTAATCATTTACTTGTAACAGACCATTTGAAACTGAATGCAGTGGCATGAGTGTAGAGAAATGGATGTCTGATTATTGTGACTCAATCGACTGTCTTTTATCTTTTCCAATAACCTCCCTCCACTACCCTAGTTACCTTTGTGAGGAGCGATCTGGTTCACCGGGATTCGGGAACCATTCGGGGCGGTTAGCATGACTTTGGGGATGCGGTAGTCGCCCAGCCCCCTCCTGGAATCCCCTCCCCACTCATACTCTGACTGCGGCACCACAGCGCCCACTCCACCCAGGAACGACCCATCCAAGTCATTCAACAAGCTCTTTTTCTTTGCATCACAGTCCATGTCCACGCAGTCAGCAGGGTTCACTTTACTGAGGCACATAAACATTACATGTTGTTAGAAATGCCTTCAGTAAAAATAACAAAACATTTAAAATGTTATACAGCTTTTCTGTCAGTTTAGATTCTAAAGTGTAACCTGTAAAGTGCCCCAGGAAAGAGTCTTAAGTTAGTATTTTACCACTCTCTACATTAACTTTATTTTGGGGAATAGTGAAATACAAAATTTTGGCATTTTGTTCTACTCCATGAAATACACTGCTCAAGAAATGAAAGCAACATTTTAAATCAGAGTTCAGCATCAGTCAGTAACCCTCTGTGATACTGATGAGGTCAGTAAGTATCAGAGGGGGGGTGTTCATCAGTTTCAGCTGCTTTAGTGTTCATGAAATTACCAACAGGTGCACCAGAGGGGCGACAATGAGACACCACCCAAACAGGAATGTTTCACAGGTGGAGGACACTCACATTTTCCCCTGCTCATCTTTTCTGACTGTTTTTCACTAGTTCTGCATTTGGCTAGGGTCAGGGTCACTGCTGGCAGCATGAGGCCACACCTGGACCCTACAGAGGCTGCACAGGTCGTCCAGCTCCTCCAGGATGGCACATCAATACGTGCCATTGGCAGAAGGTCTGCTGTGTCTCCCAGCACAGTCTCACAGCATGGAGGAGACTCCAGGAGACAGACAGTTACTCTAGGAGAGCTGGACAGGAGAAGGTCCTTAACCCATCAGCAGGACCGGGATCTGCTCCTTTGTACAAGGAGGAACAGGAGGAGCACTGCAGAGCTACAAAATGACCTCCAGCAGCCACTGGTGTGAATGTCTCTGAGCAAACAATCAGAAACAGACTTCATGAGGGCGGCCTGAGGGCCCGACATCCTCTATTGGGCACTGTGCTCACTGCCCGGCACTGTGGAGCCTGATTGGCATTTGCCATAGAATATCAGAACTGGCAGGTCCACCACTGGTGCCCTGTTCTTCTCACAGGTGAGAGCAGGTTCACCTTGTTCACACGTGACAGACATGAAAGGGTCTGGGGAAGCCGTAAGGAGCGGCACCCTGACTCCCATTAGGTATCGGGATGAAATCCTCAGAACCACTGTCAGACCTATGCTGGTGCAGAGGGTCCTGGTTCCTACTGGTGCACGACGATGCCCAGCCTCAAGTGGTGAGAGTTTGCTTTTTGTCAAAGAAACCAGGGTGATGCTAACCTTCAAGCTGGCTTACAAAGATATCATGTCCTACAGAATGTGAAAACCACGTTTTATAGCAGACATCTTTCTGCCGCGGCTTTACACACCTGACATCCGTTAGCATAGAGTGACTTACCCCAAATCAGGCCTGTGAATGAACACTTTGGCCTCCTCTGTGCTGTCAATCACCTGGATGCCTGAAACCTGCACAGGGTGCTGCAGGTCTTCATTCTGTGGGTTGGTGATGAACATGATGTTTGACTCAGAGGAGCAGACGTTTCTGAAATTGATGAATGTCGTGTCTGGAAAGAAAGCCAGAGCAATCAGGAGTTAGCAACATATTTAACAGGAATAAGTTCACTAACATTTTAAAAAGACACAAATCTCAGAGGCTCACTCACCTCTGACTGTCATCAGCCCTTTAATGGAGTTGTAGGCGTTGTTGAGATGATGAGCCATAGTTGGAGCGCCATTGTGGCCAGACTGGAACGTTGGCCAGCAGATTCCTGATCTGCCACCTGTACACATGAAAACAAAAACATCAGAGAGACGTTTATTAGCTTTTATATCTGCATTTATTTAAAAAGAATAATCAGCTTTTTAAAATAATGGATGGTTGAAATCATCAACACTGTTAAATAAGAACCTTACGTTCAAAAGATTTTAGTCAGCTTGTCCAAGTTTTACTTTTTCATTCTAAAAGTTTCTGTGTCAAGAAAAATCTCCGTCTCAGAGTTTTATTTTAACTTCTCCTGTTAAGGCATACCCAAAAATATCCAGTTTTTCTGTATTCCTCATTTAAATCACCACAGAAAGTTTACTTTAAAGCAGTGAGCGGCATGTTAGCTTTTGTCAGGTCCGTGGAGGCTGCACTTTACCTTGGACGGGTCTGGGAGCTCGATGGTCTGAGGTGGTTGCCAAATTAAAGTCGATCTTGGACAAAGTGTCTGAGCAGTTGAAGCTTGGGCTGTTGCCAACAATCAAGGAATTCTGGGGAAGAGGGATGCAAGGTAAATCTTTTGGCAAGAAGAAGATCCCACTGAACAAAACAAACAAAATAAACCGTCTCACCTGAATCAGCACCGTTTTGCTGGCAAACGTGTGGGAGAGTGAAGGAGGACCGTAGACCAGAGGCATGATGCCCATGCCGTTGTCCACCAGCGTCACGTTGGAAACCATAACATCCACGATGGTCTGTAATGGGCAGAGGAAGAGCAGCTGGTGTCATTTGTTGTGTCTTATCCACATTTTCTCACAAACACAGATCAGCACCGGAGATCAATAAATATTGCTTGAACAAACAAAAATACGACAAAAACATGAAGTATGAGTCATCTTTAAAAGATAGTGGGGACAGAGTGGATTCAGGGGCCCATTTTCGGCACAGGGTTTGTTTTGGTTAATAAAACGCCAAAATTATCTTAAAGAAAGATGATCTCATGCTGTAAAAAGGCGAAAAACCTCAAAACCTTTCCACAGTGGTCTCTCTCACTGTGGGCCCCACTCCATACTCATTTCATAGTGACACTAGGATGTGTTACCCTTCACTTTTCAACATGTATGGTAGCCAAAGTCACTCTGCTGGTGCTCTCTGTGCCTTATAATAAGAGAGTGAATGGCTCTGAAGCTCATTACAGATGGGAGAAGGGTGCTTGCCATGCTGTCTGAGGATATTCATGGGATGTGGGGATGTAAAGAAACAGGATCTGAATGCAGGACTCACAGCCTAACTAAGTTAATGTAAAGCTAACCTTTTTATTACAGCAGGAACCCAAAGACCACACAGTACACAATGATACAAAAGAACGCAACATGAAGCCAAGAAATTCAAAAACTCGAACTGAGAGAAATTAAACAGACGAACCGACACAAAGTGAAGGGAGACGAAGGCCATTTATCAGGGAGATGGGAAACACCAGGGGAACAAGACACAGCTGAAAGTAGGCAAGGTAAAGACACAAGGAAGCAGAAATAAATACAGGACACGAGAAAGGAGCAACAAAGAGCACAAAGCCAAAAGCAAAAGGATCGTATGTAACGTGCAGAAGAAAGAAAGACTAAAATTTTGAATGCCAAACAGAGCACTGAGTTATTCTATCTGTAGAGGTCACATGATTCCTCTCATTAAATGCCCTGATCTCGGGTTATTGCACTGTTTCTTTTTTTTCATACCTGGAAGTAGATGCCGTAATCAAAGCTCCTCCAGACGAAGAAACCCTGGATGTGGGTGCAACCAGGCAAGCCATCGTTGTTCAGATAGACTCCAAACAGACCGCCATGAGCCTCATTATGGAGCCACGCCTCATTATTATTCGTATAACCTGCACAAGCAGAAGTTCTGTCATTTAGTGATCTGAAGGAGGCAAAAATCCAGAGCAGCTTTGGAGACAAAGACGATCATTTCCTATTAAGGTTGTCTAGGTTACCGGGGCACGGTTCACCGTCAATGCGATACGCCACTCTCTCATAACCCGCCACAATGTTGTGCTGCAGTACAACGTTTGTCCCTTCATTGACCTATGAAACAGTCCAGATTATTATTATAGACATACATTATTTACATTTAAGTGGTTCATTGTATATTTTTATAAAACAAACCTGAATGGCGGCGTTCCAGTCGAAGTTGAAGGGCTCGTTTCTGCCCTGGTACGATCCGGGCCACAGCGTCATCATCACCAGGTTCCTCCTCAGTGTTACGTTATTGCCCCAAATCCTGACGCCTGCACAGACAGATGCATTTAGTCTAAAAATCCTAGAAGAACAGGGATTTAAACAGCGTGGTGATGGAGTGTACGGCGTTTACCTTCTCCCACAGTGTGGTGGACGATGTTATCGTCGACGCTAAGCCCGTCTGTTCCAAAAACGCCGATGGCTGGAGAGAAGCCGTCGTGGAAAGCGCAGCCCTGAATGTACGACTCTTCTGCTGAAACCTTTCGCCACAGAAAAAACAAAACAAAGCAAGATTCAACAAAAATTTTCTTCTTGTTAAAGAACAAAAACAGCAGCGTTGGTTTAAATAAACTCCTTCAGGATATAGACATTTGCACTTGGTTTTCCTTCTTGTTCCTGCTAGTTTGCATTTCTGCACAAACTTTAGTGCTCTGAGGGAAAAATGTGATACTCTTACCTTTCTAAAGCCACATTTTCTCAAACAGCATTAATGTACTTAAAATAAACAGTGCATTTATTCTTGCAGGATGCTCCCATTGCCACCATCAGCAAATTTGTCTGTCATCACCTATGAATTATTTCACTTTTAGCTAGTTATATATGCTGTGTGTGTGTGATGTGTCTGTGTGTGTGTGTGTGTTGCTGCACCTCTCCCAGGTTGAGGAAGGCCACAGAGTAGCGTGGGTCCGTGTAGTCGGTCCAGCCTTCCTGACCCGAGTGGTAGAACTCCACATTCCTGATCTGAGCTTTGCCTTAAAAACAAAACTGCAAATTATGATGGACGAAGGCCTGAGAGTCTTCCTCACACCTGCTTATCTACTAGGACCATTTGAGGAAAGCTACCATCTTATATGCCGTGCATGCAGCGTTTGGCACTTGGACCCAACAATAGTTCCCTTCGTGGCTGTGATTGTTTCCACTGCTGTGTCTGGTTTATTAATGTGTCTGCCCAGTTTGTATAAGCACCTCGTAACACACCGCACTCTCCTCATGCCAAACGCACCCTCCAAATTTGGCTTAAAGTATTTTTAAACTGAAAAATCTCTCCACCCCAGCATCCACTTCCAGGCTTCAGGGCAATGTTTCCTCATCACTCCCCATAACCCAGGGAGGGATCAGAACCTAAACATCAAACTCTGACTATATTCCGCTGCTATAATAAACCATTTCAAATGTGAGTTGTGTGACTGAAACAGTGTAATTATCATTACACAACAAGAGCGGGTCAATCGGATACTCTGACTGGCCTCTAACAAATGCATTCACACAGTAAGAAACAATAAAATAAAGAAATAAAATACATTTTTACCGTTGTAGGTTATTCCCTCCCAGGAGTAAGTGCCGACGAGCAGTCTCGCTCCGAACGAGTCTTCCATCATAGTTGGATACTCCTGACCGATGATCTTGATGTTTCTGGTCACGAGACCGACATCGGCTGCCAGAGTGTAGGAGAAAGGCGTACCTGACACAGAGTGATTCCCACCTGAGAACAGACACAGATTCAGTGTTTGATGGTGTGCTGCTTTGGAAACATCTGTCACAAGAACTGAGGCGGTTCCAGGGTAACTTACCTCCATCACGAGTCAACTCTAACTGTCCTACAGAGGCAGTGAGAAGATACTTAATATGTACCTTCAGTTTAATTTACCACCAGAGGAGGCAATAAACAGCCCAGTGATATGTCTTATAGGTTTGCTTTTAATGTTTTTTCCCACTTCGATGCCCTCTAAGTGTAAATTCTTATGGGTGCAACTCATACTGCGTGTCTGTTTGCTGGCAGTTGTATTATGAGAACGATCATATCCTTTCAGCTGGTGTAAAAGAAACACTTGGACAGTTTCTTCAGCTGATGAGTTTAAAAACGAGACCCATGAAACTATTTTAATATAACTTCAAAGCCTTAAGGTGCTGGGACGGATCTCCAGAGCCAGAACTGACCGATGTGAGTGTGGGTCAAAAGCTGGTTCAGGGTCAGGACGCGCCCATCTGCTGACACTGCGGTGATTTGACATTTTTCTGTGTCCTGTGCGCTGTAGCTGCTGGTGGAGATCACGACCTCGTCTCCAACCTAAACACGTAAGAAACAAAGGAGGCGGCATGTAACACACTTCAAATAAAAAGTAATAACATCAACGGCACTGGTCAATCTGCTGGAAGGAGAACTGACTAATTTTTATACAAAATCCTACATATGAGTGCAATCCACAGAATAATACAAACTTAAATGAAAGCGTACACACCTGCCAGTCGACAGACTGCGACAGGGTCAGAGTGTTGGACCCGGCGTTAGCGGTAGCGGCGAGTTTGGTGTGGTAAACATTGTGAGGCAGCCCGTAGAGCTCCAACGTGCCAAACACGCCTGTTACACAGGCATAAAAGTCGTTTCAGACACGGTGGATCATAAATTTCTGAATGGATGAAGGAAATAACTTCACAAGCTTCAGCATTCGCTCATAAAATTTTTAAAAAAAATTTTATGGCTTGTGCAAGACAAATCTGAAAACTGGTGGGAACGCTGGATTGGAATTTTAGCTGCTTCAGTTGTGTTTAGGTGTTGTGACATTTGTTACATAACTCCAGCATTTGTTTTGTTGCACTTTTAGGTTTTTAGAAATGGCATCAATCTCTCCGTCTGGAGCTATATTTGCAGCACATGCACTAAAATGCTGCATGGCAATTTTAAACATAGTGCAGCAGTTTTCTTACCCAGGACTTTGGATCCCTGGTTGGGTCCGTTTGGCAGAGGCCAGTCCGCCGTGCTGTGGTTCCCTCTCAGCTGGATGTGCAGCTGACCTCTGAATGGCTCGTCCTTCCATCCTGCAATCAGCCGGCCGCCCTGAAAGAGTGGCACATGCTAACGTCACCTCACTCAACATGCTGTGCCACACATCAAATCAAATTATCTTTCACATTATGTAGAATATAATGTAAAAGACACTTGAGATAAATTCAGTATACATTTATGACATATCAGGTGATATGAAGTCCATTTATTCTGGATTATGATGTTGGAGAGATTATGATGATACTGACCTGGATGGAGATGTAGACAGCATCTATCACAACAGTGTTGTACTCGGGCACAGACCGAGCCTGTCTGCTAGACGAGCTGTTCATGGTGTCGGGGATCTCGAGGACTCCGATGACCGTGAGCTTATTGAGACGGGGAGTGTCGGTGTCCAAAACCACCCACTGCCCTGTGGTGTAGCACGGACAGGTAGGCATTTCAGTCACTTATTTTTTTTTCCAGAAATTTCCTTTTTGTGCTATTTTTAAAAAAAAAACTGGCTCCTAAAGCAACAAAAATCCATTTTTCCATCAGTTAATTTCAATAAAATCTGGTTTTAAGCTGCATTACCTGATGGGATGACCACATCAGCGCCCTCTGCTGGTTCAGTGAAGTGGTTTTCCGCTGAACCTTTCCAGAAGGAAGCGTTGGACCATCGGCTACAGAAAAACAGATATTTCAATATTGGGACGGCCACAGTAGAGCCAGTTACATGCACAAATCTTCTGACAGTAAGTCTGTAAAGAGTTAATAAATAGTGGGAATAATTTACATGAAGTTGGCGGGTCGGTGGCTGGGTAATGGGGTGAGAGTGGCTGGAGGTGGTGGTGGTGGTGGGATGCAGTTGGGGTAGAAGCAGCGATAGACTGCAAAATTTGTCTCCACATCAATCATGGAGCGGTCAACGGTGTCCCTCATCCGGCGCTGGCTCGTCTTCCCAGACACTGCAGACATAGAACGATGTTACTGAACGCACGAATACGCTTTATTTTAGGCACCTTCCTAAAAACTCAAGGTCACCTTACACAGAAGAGTTAAAAACAATAAGAAGTCCATAAAACTAATTTATAAGATGTAAAATCAATAAGAATAGAGGACTATTTGATGCACATGCACAATCATGCACACTGTAGTTCACAGTCACAGTCTGTAGCGGGATGTATTCCATCCAAATTTAAATTTAGAAAGCACTCCTATAAAGAAATCAGACACACTGACAATTTATGATGCAAAAAAAGTAGGTACATGATAAAAGCCAGTAATTTTAACCAACCCTGACACGTCGTGACATTACAGCAGCGGAATTTTTAATATAAGCTCATTTCCAGTACTTTTATTCCACTAGAGTAACTTTGCATTATTCAGAGTTCAAAACAATCCTTTTATCAAATCTTATACTGCGTCTCTGTGCAGCTGAAGGTCCACCACCTTCAAACCAAACTTCTTCTGATATGAGCCAAAGCTGTGCACCTGAGATGACTGTATCAGTGATAACTCTGACATCATTAGGAGCTAAACCGGGTGTTTAGAGTATCTTTGGTTCTCAGGGATTAATTTTATGTACTGACCTCATTATTTGAAACTTCAGTTATTTTTAATGTGAGTAGGCATTATAATAATATTACACATATTTATAAGAAAATAAGGAAATGCATAGTAGGTTCAAAATTTGAAGTACAATGTATCCATTTTAAAGCGTCTAACCAATGTAGTAGAGGTCGTTGGAGGTTTTATTGAAGTACCAGTCTCCGTTCTTGTTGTTGCTGAAGCTCAGCGGCATCGATGAGCCGTTTCTCTTGTCGACGATCTGGAAACTGTCCAGGCTCTGGGTGAAGTTGTGGTTGATGATGACGTACTGATCTGGCTGCACGCAGAGAAACGTGAGACTAAACATCAGAATCTGAGAAGCTGTCTTGAACATATTTCACTCACAGTTCCTGCGATGGGATCTCTGATTACCTCGAAGCCGTAGAATTTCCCGCTGTATGTGATGTTGGTGATATAATCCACATTTTCAAAGTACCAGTTGTACGTCTGCCCAGAGGGCAGCAGGCCCATCCAGCCAAATGGATGAGTCAGTCTCTTCTTTAAATATGGGATCCGAGAGCTCCCTGAGTTTAAAATAACAGATGGGACAGGTCTCTGTTATAGCAAAACCAAATGTTTTATATTCATCCATTTCCAGTTTGTTGTAAAAGATTTACTACAATTCCTACTGAACACCAATAGTTGTCAACACTGGTGAGAAAACAGCTCCTTCTACAACAATATGGGATTTGAAAATAGTGAGTATGTGGGTTTTTTTTTTTTTACCATATGAGTTGGTTAAGATGACATTCTTGGCCTGCAGAGAGCTCGGCGAGGGGTTGTTAAACGCCAGACGGTGGAAGGTGACGGTGTGGTCACACACGGCGCCGGGGAAGCCCACGCTCCACTCGACACTCTGGAAGCAGTGAGCAGGGTCCAGCAAGTCACTCATAGGCACGACTTTATGGCTTATGTTTCCTGAAAATAAGCAGAAAACAGACCTTTGAAGCAGTGGCCTTCATTAAAAAAAAGATTCTGAAAGCCTCGTGCATTCAGTAGTTAATTAAAGATGCTGTCTGAGAGGCTTGTATGCAGGAGCAGAGACTACCTGTGAGGGAGCCATCAGTGTCCACCAGCTGTACTTCGTGCTCCCACCTGAAGCCGGCCTTGTTTGGTGAGTTCATGTACTGGATGCCGCTGAACCTGGCAGCCCAGCCACCACAACGGTCCACACACACCCCGTCAATTGAGGTTACCCCGATGGCCGCACAGGAGCTGCGGTTAAAGTTGATGAACTTGCTGTTAAGGACACTCAGGCCGTCGTCGAAGGGCAGGATGATGCCGCGGTGTGTGCAGAAGTCGCTTCCCAGTCCGAGCTCGTCCACGTGGCCCACGAAGGTGCTATTGGACACCGTCGCCCCGCCGTCTTCTCCGAAGCCGCTCACAGCCCACTGAAAAATACGCTTGGTTTCGATGCCTGCTTTCTCATTGTTGACCATGATGAAGCTGTTGAACTGCACGGCGCCTACATTGACCCACTCAGCGCCCTTGTCACAGTTCCAGGTGGTGAGGGAACGGAAGACAGCGGGCTCGGGGGTCGAGGAGCCGCAGCCTCCGTTCTTCATGGGGAAAAAGTCTTGAAAAATCCAAAGGCCAAACCAGCCCTGAGAGTGCACGGTGTTGTTGTAGAACTCACCGAGGGGAACTCTCTTCTGGCAGATGTTTGGGTTGTAGGATGGGCCATCGGGGTTATCGTGCATGCGGTACCAGAAGCCGAAGTGGGTTCCCCCCGCAGCGGCGTTGTGGCGGATGATGTTATTGGGATTAGTAACCCAGTAGGCGGCAGGAGTGACATCATCATTCAGCAGGCTGGTGCTCTGTTTGACAAACACAGCCAAGTTGAACTGCAGGATGTTGTTTGTCTCAATGCCGTCCTCAATGAAGAAGGCCCCGCCCATGATGTCGTAGATGACATTGTGTTCCACCAGAAGCCGGTGGGTGTTGTGGATGGTTACGGCCCTGTTGAAGGTCTGATGGATCGCGCAGCCTCTCACGTACGACTTGTAGTTGATGTCTCCCATCAGATGCCAGTGGATGGGATAACGTCCCAGCCTGAAGGCCTGTCCGGCGTGGAAAACCTTCGGGACAACAGCAGAAAGATTTTAACCTTTTCAAACATTAAAAATAAACAAAAAATAATAGTACTACAGATACAGAAAAGGTTAGACAATGAAAACAAATTTCACCTCCACATATTCCAGATGGCCGATCGCAAGATTCTCATTTGGTCTGGGTGCGTGGAACATTATGCAGCCTCCAAACTGATCGCTGCCAGCCTCCTCTCCAAACCGTCCCTGGAAACACGTCTGGGTGGTAAATTCACCTGAAAGACACAGAAGAGCAAAAATGTATTGAATACAATGATGTTCTTGCCTCAGGATTAGTATGCAGACAGAGCAGTAATACGTTTTAGTAACCAAAGGGGAGGGTTCAAGCCATAAATGTGCAAATATTTTAACTTCTAATGTCCACTATCACACAGCACCTGTGTTGAAGCCATCCGGGCACGCTGCGATCTTGTCATCCCATTCTGGATGTTGGGAGCCTCGAACGACGATGTTCCTGGTGAGGAGGCCCACCTCAGCCCTGGCCTCAAACACCGTGCCATCAGCCAGCGTCACGGACACCCCAAGGTGAGTGTAGTTCAGCGGTTCGGTCAGGGTGAGAGTCATTCCATCGGCCGACACGGTGCCGATCCTCCTCACCTCATTCTCTGCTTGACTGTGCCTGGAAATTAATAATTTTGTTTTGAACCCCTTTATTTTTTGTGTGGATTTACTGAAACGTCACAGAAATTATTGGATAACAGGTGCAATCCCGACATGCTCTCTTTGTCATGACCCTATAATACATGAAAAGAGGTAATCTACATGCTACGGCTGCACTTTGATCAGAAACACATAAGTGACTTTTCTATCCGAATGCATAGATTTAAATGTTGTTTTGTAATCTTCAGCTCATCTTTAACCCTGTAATGCTGAAGCTCTTTCACTGAAATTCATGGTAGTTTTTTCTAAAAACCTTCTATTGTTTTCACTGTCAGCATCTCCTGGTCATCCAGGTGAGCAGATCTATGATCAGGAATGGGAGAGATGGCAGCTACTGCCACTCAGCTAAGCTAGACTAGCGTTCAACTAAGCTAGTTTATTTATCATTTGTTTTTTTACTTAATCTTATTTAGGATATTCCTGATTACGGTGTTAAAGTGAACAAAATGGAACTGGAAACACTGATCATATAAGCTAATTTAATAAGCTTATTTAAAAATGTTTGACATTTCGGCTAAATGCCTATATTTTCGGTATGGGCTGGAGACCTCACTCGTACCTGTGTCCAGTGGAGGCAATGACAATCTCATCTCCGACTTTCCACGTCACGGCCTTCATCAGCGTCAGCGTGTCTGAGCCACTGTTTGCTGTCTGGGCCAAGTGGGTCCAGGGGACAGGCACGGGAAGACCTGAGATTTTTAAAAAAGTGAATTTTAACCTTGAGCAACTTTAATAAAACTGGTCCCCTGGAGGGTTCTTAAACTTGTCTCAGTTCCTGAGAAACAGAAACAAATTTTTGAACCTGAAGAGAGCAGATGAGGTCACACCAACTGCCCCGAGGATCCTCAAATTACTGTCAGATTACTATTACATGACACTATTACATGATAGTATTACTATGACATGTAATGCATGTTTTAGAATAACTGGGTCAAAGCTATTTCAAATGTAGGAAACAACAACATTAAAATTATATTTAATATTATATTTCTGTATATCAAAGAGTCCTCATAAGTTTATGAAAGAATAAATTCAAATTCTTCCTCTTACTATCACAATATATGAAAGGACTTGGAGACACATCTTTCCATCACACTACTTAGTTAACAAGCTTACTCTATACCCGTGTGTGTGGGCATGAATATGATTTTGTGTGTTTGTACCATGGAGGTCCAACACGCCCTCCCTGACAGCCAGGGTCTTGGCTCCATAAACAGGAAGTTCAGGTGAGCGCAGGTGCCCGTGTAGCGTGATGATGGCTTTGTGCTGGAATGGCGCCCCCTCCTGTCCGATCTGGAGCAGACCGCCATCGGTGATCAGGATATTTTCTGCCTGCAGCTCGATGTCCGCTTCATCGAACACCAACGTCCCCCCTGAATGTTAAAAGAGCTTGAATTTCTCTGGCAGCCTTCATATTTTAATTTTAATATTTTATTATATTTACACTAAATGTTCAACATAAGAACTATTTAGTAACCAGAAAATGAGAAAAACAACCCTGAAAACCTTTAAAAAAAAAAAAACCTCTGCTGTATCATTACAAATACACAACGTGGGCATGTAAAAACACACATTAAGAAGTAATTTTGGCACCTTGAATAAGCAGCATTTTGAGCACAGGTGTGCTGGTGTCCAGCAGGACGGTTTGGCCTTTAGTGATGACGACAAAGGTGCCCTCCTCAGGCGGGGACAGACCTCCCCACGTGAACCTGGAGGACCACACATCAATGTAGAAGAAATCTGCGTTCTCCTGAAGAAAAACAACAACAACAAAAAAAAACACCTGATGAAAAACGTGCATCAGGAAAAATAAAAGCAGACTGACAGAGCTGCTTTGTGGCTATTAACCACAAACAGATCAGTCTCACCATTTTGGCGATGCCTTGATTCCCGATGCTCACTCTGACTTTGGTTTTCTGAGACTGGCTCTGAGCGTTGGTCACACAGATGATGTGTGTGCTGTTAGCGGACTGCACGTCACACACCGACCCCGCGATCGTCACGTTGACTTCGTTCATGTCAGAGCTGCAGTGCAGGAGGGCGGAGTGAACATGAGGACGATTAATGAGGAATCAGGAGACACAGAGGACGTGGGCTGAACCTATTACGCTCATTTCTAACTGTCTTTTTATTCTGGGACCTCCTCAGTGATCCTCTCTCTTTAAGGCTCCCTCCCTGACTGCCCACATTTTACGGACTGGGGAACTTCTGGAAGCCTGCCGAGGGGCAGCACCTAGTCTTTGTGAGTTGCTGAAGTGGGCTCAAAAGTGTGGCGCTTATTGATAATGAACATATGCGGAAACACTAACAGTTCATTATGTGTCAGACATGCTCAATAAAAATGCAGCACTCGTAATCACCACATGCCTAAAGCGAGTAAATGAAAACTAATTCTTATACGTACCTGAAACCAGAGCCGGTGACTGTGAGCTGGGTGCCTCCTGCGGTGCTGCCTCTGCGCGGGGAAACCTCGGTGATCACTGGAGTCAGCTGAGATTTATAGGTGAAGCCATTCGATATGTTGACCGCATCACGTGTGTTAATGACAGCAACAACGCAGCTGACATCTGACTGAGTGCCTACACACACACACACACACACACAGTCAGACAAATCACACAATAACACAATGACAGATGCTTTATCCTCCATCTCATCATCCATGTCAAGTTATCTTCTTATCAGATGTGACCATTTTCTGCCTGGTAACAAGGCGGGCAGCGTTCCTCAGAAGCACAGTCTGTCTCCATTAGAGGCACGAATTCAGCTGGTATCATGAACCAGCCCAACAGCAGTGTGGTAATGTAGCAGTGGTGCTCTTTTTCACTAGCCACAACCTCTTCATTGTGACAATTTTAACAATCAAAAAGAATCTGAGTTACTTTTTTGTGAAATTAAGTTTAGATCAGCAACTCTTGTAAAAGTCATATTAATTTAGTTTAATGAGTGGATGCTTGTAGTAAGAAAGCACTTTGCTGTATTGTTTACTTAGAGGGTGCATGAGCACCATCACTGTAGCAGCCTTATTTTTAATTTTATCAATAAACAAAATTATATTTCCAGAACCATATCTCTGTTCCTGTCAAATTTCGAACCTGTGCATTTAAGGTATTCTCTTAGATCTACAATAAAAACCAAATTAATATATTCCAGAGGGTGAAATTCCCTCTGGTGGCGTTGTCGGAACAACTAATTAAAATACCAAAAAGGCCTTGACCACATGGTCACACATGTAAGCCTTTTAGCCTCTGAGGAAAAAACGCCATGAGTCACTCGCTGTGCCTGACGTAACTACACGTAACCCCATGAACAGTGTTTGTGTGTCTAAACTCAGATCCTTCCACCTCTGGATGCTGGTGATACAGTTTTGACAGATAAAAATCTGTCAAATCTGTATAAAAACAGGCAAGGCTGAACTGGAAAATAAATTATATCTAAGTATATATATGCAGTATGGCGCTGGGCAAATGCTAAAATAATAACTGACAATATTCTTGAGACGGAGTTGATAATATCTGAACAGAGCACCCGCTATTTACCTGCGGTGTGGAACGGCTTTCAAATAGAAAGCAGGATTCGCGACATCTGCTTTATCGTGAGCTGAACTCACCATTGTTGAGTGGAGCCTGGCAGTACAGACTGGTGGATGTGGACGCTTCTCTGTGGACATGGCACTCCTCCCCACAGATCAGCACAGTGGAGCTGAGTGGATCGAACCCAGAACCCAGGACGGACAGCAGGGCCCCCCCACCAAAACTACCTGCATGACAGATTAAAGGAAAACGACGCATTCAGGAAGCTAATAAAAAACTGAGTTACAGGTTCACAGAAATGAAGGAGTTCAAGAAAAAGATGAAAGCTGGAAAATTTACTTCACTGTGAAGTATTTTAAGAGAATATGTTTGCAAGGTGAGAGTCTTTCATTTGATTCCCTTTTTATCAACAGCATTGTCAAAATTATCAGCAAACAATATAATTATTTTCTTTCCTTTTCATTTAATTAGCTCTGTAGCCTGACCTGGATGGGACTGAAGACATTCTTTGTTCGGTTTTCTTTATTCAGTTTATTTCATTGCTTTATATTAGTTTATAGTATATATTATATAGTTTAAAATAAACATAGATCTCCAAATTATGCAGCCTCTGTAAATATGGATTTATGTATCTACAGAGAGAGAAAAAAAATCAGGTTATTTATTGATTAGGCCCATCTGGTTTTGTCTTCCCTCAATAAGCACGACCAAACCCATGAAATGTAGCTGAATGTAGTGTGAATCTCTCTCACCCTCACTGGGCTGCGCGCCGCTGAGCGTCAGTTCATACGTGAACATGACTCCTGACTGGGCGTAACCTTTGACCTGGTGCTGCAGCACGACTGGGTAGGCCCCCCTGGGTTGTCTCCTGTGGTGCACTGCACCTGTGCGTCAGAGACCGTGGACACATTGCAGGGCACGTTGTTTATGGTGACAGTGACGAGCTGAGAGTCGCTACCGAAGCCTGAACCGGTCAGGGTGACGAAGGACCCGCTCGGCCCTGCGGGAAATACACAGAGGAGATGAAGAGACGATTTATAGAGTACAAAGAATCAGAGACATGATATAAATGTGTTGCTTTACAGATGAATAAAAGTCAGATTTAAGGAAAATGAGACTGAACTAATCTCCAATTATCAGCATTTTTTCCTTCATTCTTTATTTTACTTTTTTTAAAGTCATATTGAATCAACATACTGACAGAAATCATGTGTTTTTGTGCTTTAAAAAAATGGTTTCTATACTGTTTTTACAGTTATTAACATGAAAACCACCTTTCTGCCCAGTATTTTGGCCTGTTATGTTCCTATCATCATAATTACCCGAGGTGGGGCTGATGGAGCTGATGTTAGGCATGTGGGCTTTAGAGTAGGTGAAGTTGAGGGGAGGATACTGCACAGAGAACACCTGGATGTTGACGGTCACCAGGCCCTCACTGTTAGGAGGCGTCAGGCAGCTGAGACCACCCGGCGTCACCTCCTGGATCTTGCAGGGTTTCCCGCCGACCGTCACGCTTGTGTTCCCTGGAGCGAAGCCATTTCCTGTGAAGACAAGCGGCGTTCCTCCTGCCAGACTGCCGACGTTAGGGTTCATGGTGGCTTGTGCGCTGCTGCTCAGGGTCACCTGACCAGAGGCAAGGCCTTTGCTTCTCACAATCACTTTGACTGTGTGAACGCCTGCAGGCAAAGCGCTAACTCTTGCACTGATGCTGCCATCGGTCACCGTGGTTACTTCCAGCTGGGTCATGCTGGCAAAAACTGCCACATCATTAGCGCTGCTGCCGAACCCTGAGCCAGAGAGGGTCACAGTAGTGGCACTGTGAATGTTGTCGGGGGAAATACTGGTGACTGTGGGAGTGACGGACGTGGAGTAGCTGAAGGAGCAGTTTGAGTTGCAGGTGCTTTGGATTTGGCCCACATAAAAGATGACATTGCCAGCGTGCGGCTGAGAGGGCGCAGTGTCACAGATGATCGAAGTGTAATTAACAGACTGGACGTCGCAGGGCGCGCTGGCTACAGTCACGAGTCCCTCAGAGAATCCAGAACCGTGGATGAGGAGTCTGGTGTGGCCTGTGGGGCTTCCGATAGGAGGCCAGACTGAGTCGACTACAGGTAAAACCACAAAGCGGCGATCAAACTCGTTGGGCACAGCGATGATGGCGCTTCCCAGGTTGTTTACTCTGACGGCCACAGGGAGAGCAAGGGCGATGGGAAGTTCACTGCCGGGGCTGAGCTGGCAGTTAATCTCAGACTGGGAGCTGTTGATCACCTGACAGGGCTGATCTCCCACCGTCACCTGCAGGACACAGTGTGGGTTACAACTCTAAACATGAACTGCACTGTACCAAGGCTAACAGAGCCCAGCTGTGGCTAAAGATAAGAACAGAAGATTAAATATTATTCTTCATAACAATGAAATCTAAATATGTGTTTAGAACTACAAGCATGGGTGCTTGGATGATTTTGAAGTGTTTTATTAAGACAGTACTTTAATTTAAGGCCAAGCATCCCCAAAGTCCCTGTGTATGGACTTATAGGTATCCCTCCATAAACAGCATCTCCATTAATTAAGACTGAGTCTTAACTTTTCTGATCAAACTGATTCAGATCAACAAATTATTTAATTAAAATGCGTTTTTTTAAAATAATACTTAATGTAGTCTGTCTCTGGCTACCACAATGTCCCATGGGAATCACTGCTTTAGGGTAAGAGAATCAAACTGCCACTGTAATGCTCCTGAAATGTTATTAAATAAAGGTTGAATAAAGCAAACAGGCCATTCAAATAAACAGAACAATTGTCTTTTACTGATCTCTATTATATTTTAAATATTTGTGTTATACCGAA
This sequence comes from Pterophyllum scalare, assembly GCA_024447675.2. Taxonomy (NCBI): domain Eukaryota; kingdom Metazoa; phylum Chordata; class Actinopteri; order Cichliformes; family Cichlidae; genus Pterophyllum; species Pterophyllum scalare. The sequence continues at coordinate 133,005 of JAMQGT020012158.1, forward strand.
TATGCTCTCCAGCATCATTTCCCAGTGTTGTGCAGCAGTGTTATAGTTTAACTTATAACATGGTCCTTTAAGACGAAATATGCAGGACAATTCACTGACCAAAGGTTACATTTAAATTTAACAGTGCAGTCCTAAAAGGCTCTGCTAACCTCATTAGCACAGGCCACATCGCTGAAGCCGTTGCCCTGGATCTGGATCACTTGGTGGTATGAGCCCTGGTTGGGAGAAATGGAGTAGACCGTGGGAGTGGCGCAGGTAGAGGCACCGAAGGAAAGTGGATCAGTCTGATTGGGCTGCTGGCACTGCGGGGAAGTGACGCACTGTGATGCCGCTCTGGAGATGCGACGTGAACCTTCAGGAAGATAGTCAAATCATTTCATCATCAACTTTTATTCCAACTTAGAGCTCAGCTGCACAAAGCTTCTGAGTCAGAGCAACTTATCTGCTTTTAACTGACCCCCAGCCGCATGTCTGGCCTCGATGCCCTTCACTGTGACAGAAACCACGCTGTTCCTTTCCTCTCGACTCTTGACTTTCACGACTCCCTGCAGCAGCCTGAGGTTGGCATCGTCTATGTATCCACTGCTGTAGTAATACACACCAGGCGTCGTGAAACAGTAGCTGAAAAACCCTGAGGGGCCGAGACAGATTGTAAGGACATCACATCAAGTCATGACACATTCTTGGACGAGGTGTGCATGTTAAAAGGTGTAACAGAGCACATTCACTCATGCACAACACATGTAGTTTATCATGAAATCTCAATATACTCTGAGTAAACAGCAACGTTTGGTTTGGTGGTTAAATTCTTGTCATTCTCATAGACAGATGGTGAAATGTAGACATAATCCATTTCCAAGTCAGTGTGGGGTTGAATATGTACAACTATTAAAATGAGAGCACAGAGGATTATGTCTGAATATTTAAAGGAAAACAAAAAGAAGGAACATGCAAACACAAAATCACACACTGAAATCTAAGACTAGTGGCACTGCAGGAGAATTTGAGGGGAAAACCTTTTCATAAATCTGTGCATCACTGACTCAGTATTCTACCTTGGGCAGTCTTGGTTTCACCGCTGCTGAAAGGTCCCCCTTCATAAGTGGTTCCACTCGGGCTGGAAACACTGAAGACCCGGTACCCAACTTTCTGGAAGGTTGGTGCCTCCCAGACCCATGTCACCGTATCGCCAACGAACACGGTGAGTGAGGCGGGACTCCACGCATTTCCCGGGCCGTAAACTGGAAAACAGAGACTTGAGTTGAATAAAATTTGCACAAAGAAAGCGCACATAAATTTAAGTGTCTGATGTCTAGCACGATGACAAAGTTCAAACTGGATTTGAGGCATTTCTTTGTGAAACGCTCGCTTTTAAGTTGCAGACAGACTGCAGGCGACAGCTTCCCAGCAGGCGGACGTTTTCTGTTAAGTTAATGTTTCTGTTGTGCTCAGTTTCAGCTTCTAAGGTTTATTTTGACAGCTGCACAAAGAACAGAGACATAAACCTACTGATATCAGATCCCTGGCTGGTAACAATGTAGGTCTTCTCCTCTGACTGCACCACACACTGCAGCTCATTCTCTGAGGCAGCCGTCACTTCACAAGCAGCGTTTCCTGTCACAGCACAAACAAAAATCATGAATGAAGCTTGATTCAGCTGTGATATAACAGCTCTTTTAAATATCTGCAAGCGATTGCACCATCATGAAGATCCTCTTGACATATAATTGCTAAAAAAAAAAGAAGAAAAATCTACTTGCTTGCTTGGCAGAGTGGCAGATAAGACCGGGTCCATGTTGCTTACCAACAGACACAGTGTTGTCAGACATGTTGCTGCTGAAACCAGAGCCAGAAACGGTCAGCTCGGTTCCTCCCAGCAGAGAGCCAAACACCGGGGAGATGCTGGAGACCTCCAGGATGTACTCAATGGTTGTGTTTACACCACTGCTAGAAGACAGAAAACAGACCCGCGCTAAAGCAAAGGCAATGATAACCAACTTATGTGAATTCATCCTAAACTATGTCCCATCTGTTGTGATATCTGTGATGAGAATCTAATTAATCTCAGATAGCTTTTATAATGCGCAGACACTGCACTCAAAATGTGGAAAGAAGCTTTAAAAGCTTTATTTTGGGAAAAATCAAAAAGCTGTTTATCCACTTTTTTTTTTTTTAATATGATCTGGAGACCACTGAAATTAAAGATGGTTTAGATTATGGTTCAGAATAAGCACCTGAACACATTTCAAGATGGCAACATTTTCTTCACGAAGGACTTTTGTGTTGTATGAGAGTGCATTCACTTCCTAAAACATCCAAACATCCAAAAACCTAAACTATCCTGGGTCAAGGAATGTGTATAAAATTACAGTTGGCTTATATAACACCCTGTTATCTATGGAATACATTATGCATTAAAACTGGAAGAAGCTACACTTAAGAATTTCCATGAATGAATGATCATGGTAGGAAATCAAAAACATCACAGAAAGCTACAGAAATCATTCGTCTTTGTCACATAAAATATTTCTTCACAATCTCACTAAAAGGTGGAGTTATTGTTTTTGTGAACTAAGCCAAAGTACCACTCAAAGCTTCTTACTGGGAGAACTTGTAGTTGAGAATTCAGAACTTAATAGCCGAGTTTTAGATAAATTGTGAGCAATATGAACAGAAATTCCTCTTAAAAATTTCCATATGGATTTAATTACATTTTCAAATTAACCCAAAATCCCTGCTTGCTCTCCAATTAACCACGTCCCGGTTCCTATGATTTATTCTGTGGTCCTTTGAAGGGGCCCAACGATAGTGTTGAGGACTGAGGACCACACTTATGAAAACAAACTCCACCTCCAGCAGCAAAGTGTTGCCTGCACATCGACACATCATCAACACTCTAATAATGCAATATACAAATGTAGAATCTGTTTTCTGCACAAACTCCCTGGATAATACTTTCGTACTTTAGCACAACTTGGAATGTATTCACTTGTAGTTTTTTACATTGTGGTTTTAGTACATTTACATAAGTGAAACATCATCAAGAAAAATAACTTATATTGTCTTGTGTAAGTATCTATATTCATTTAGAGGTGTTAAAGAATGTCATTCATTATTGTCAGGCTGTCCTAAAAGCTCCCTGAAAAGCCTTCAGCTGATCCAAAATGCTGCAGCTAGAGTACTGACAGGGACTAGAAAGAGAGAGCAGATTTCTCCCATATTGGCTTCTCTTCATTGGCTCCCTGTTAAATCTAGAGTAGAATTTAAAATCATTCTCCTCACAGAGCACCTAACCCTCACAGTGCACATGACATGTGAGAAAACAATTCAGGACACTATCAGCAGTCTTCCATTTTTGTACGTGAAAGATGAACTTGTGATAGTATTTCCAAATCACTCAGGGCATCTTTGACAGGAGCTGTACCTCATCTCAGGATAGCCATTGTTCCCAACCTGCACATCCACCTCATGCATGCCGGGTGGCAGCACGGGGAGAAGACAGGTGATGTTTGTTGCCGTCCAAAGCACAATGACACATTCATTCCTTCCTACGAGCACGATACTGTCATTGTCTTGCTGCCCGAGGTTCGAACCCTGGATGGTGAGAACTTGGTGTCCTACACAAACGAGGAAAAACAATTATGCCAGTTCATCTTTGTAGCATAGCAGCCTCTATTATTAAAGTGCCAAGATGACTGGCTCTTGTCACCTGGTTAATTCTCATTTTTCTTTTTTAAAAGCAGGATACCACAGGTTATTCTGCAGATTAAAAGAAATTCTGTCAGTGTTGATTCTTTCTCGCCATTTACTATAATTACACAAGAAGCTTGCTAGCCCCCAAGCCTAGATTCTCGAGGTTTATCAAGCTTAAGAGGTTTAAATTGGATAAACCTGCAAATCAGCAATTCAAGAATGTAGTAAATGGAGTTTCTATACACACCTTCAGCTACAGTAAAGCCCAGACAGAGCACACAGCACACATAAAAATTATGCTACATTGCACATTGTGTTCATATATTCAAGGAAGTGTTTTGTGTGATCTAACCTGCTCTGTGTGACACTTACTGACAAAAACACAAAAGCCTTCAACATTTTCTGGCTGCATTGTTTTCATAGCAACAACTGAATCATGACGAATGCACCGCGCCTACATGTAGTTTACTTTGTGAGAGAAAGATAACACAGACAATGTGGAGAGGCTTGAAACACAACGAAGAAACACTGGGTACTTTTCTGTTTCATACACAAACAGGAAGCAGACTACAGAATGTGCTGCATGCAGCAGACAGGTAGGATCAAAAGTAACCTTTAAAGGACAAAACCACCTTCATCCACATGAAACTCATTAATCTTCAATTAAATGAATCAAATAAGGTAGTCTGGGCTAAATGTTATCAGATGCATAAACACCATCCATCCATTCATCCGTGAGGCAGGGTACACCCTGTATAGGTTGGCAGCCTGTCGCAGGGCTAACGCAGAGAGACAGACAACTATTCACACTCACACCTATGCGGAATTTAGAATCACCAGCTAACCTAACCCCAGCAACTGTGGGAGGAAACCGGAGTACCCGGAGGAAACCCACACAAACACGGAGAGAACAAGAAAACTCCACACAGAAAGACCTTGGCCACGGTGGATTTGAGCCCAGACCTTCTAGCTGTGACGCAGCAGTGCTAACAACCTAAAATTCTTTAAAAAAAAAAAAATTGTGTTAATGGCATAAAAACATGACCCTGGGTTTACCGATCACAGTGGTAGTCAGGGGACTCAGGTCTGAGATCTGCGGGGTGAGGTTGTTATCGTAGGTGAAAGAGCTGCTGGCCGTCTGACTCATGTTTCCCAGCATCACTGTGACAGTCTGTGATCCTGCAGCTCCCTGAAATAAGTATGTTTAATAAATCTAAGTAAAAAATTTCAGAGCTAAGGTGAAATAAGAAGCATGTTTTCTTGAATCATATTTATCTAATAGACTCTTCTTCACACATGAATGTTAATTATGGAGTTCCACAGGGTTCTGTGCTAGGACCAATTCTATTTACATTATACATGTTTCCCTTAGGCAGTATTATTAGAAAGCATTGCATAAAATTTTATTGTTATGCAGATGATACCCAGCTTTATCTGTCGATGAAGCCAGATGACACACATCAATTCGTTAAACTGCAGGAATGTCTTAAAGACATAAAGGCCTGGATGATCTCTAATTTTCTGCTTCTAAACTCAGAAAAAACTGAAGTTCTTGTGCTCTTAGAAACATGGTGTCAAACCAGATACTAACTCTGGATGGCATTACTTTGGCCTCCAGTAACACTGTGAGAAATGTAAGATATGTCCTTCGATGTGCATATTAAATTAATATGTAGGGCCGCTTTTTTGCATTTGTGCAATATTTCTAAAATTAGAAACATCCTTTCTCAGACTGATGCTGAAAAGCTAATTTATGCATTTATTACTTCTAGACTGGACTATTGTAACTCGTTATTGTCAGGCTGTCCTAAAACCTCCCTGAAAAGCCTTCAGCTGATCCAAAATGCTGCAGCTAGAGTACTGACAGGGACTAGAAAGAGAGAGCAGATTTCTCCCATATTGGCTTCTCTTCATTGGCTCCCTGTTAAATCTAGAATAGAATTTAAAATCCTTCTCCTCACATACAAGGTCTTGAATAATCAGGCCCCATCTTATCTCAAAGACCTTATAGTACCGTATCACCCCAATAGAGAACTTCGTTCTCAGACTGCTGGCTTACTTGTGCTTCCTAGGATACTTCAGAGTAGAATGGGAGGCAGAGCCTTCAGCTTTCAGGCCCCTCTTCTGTGGAACCAGCTCCCAGCTTGGATTCAGGAGACAGACACCCTCTCTATTTTCAAGATTAGGCTTAAAACTTTCCTTTATGATCAAGCTTATAGTTAGGGCTGGATCAGGTGACCCTAAGACTGCACTGTTTATTTTCATTCACCTTATTTACTTGTTTATACTTCACTCTGTATTTAATCATTATTATTAATCTCTGCCTCTCTTCCACAGCATGCCTTTTGTCCTGTCACTCTCCACTTAGCCCCAACCAGTCGCAGCAGATGACTGCCCCTCCCTGAGCCTGGTCCTGCTGGAGGTTTCTTCCTGTTAAAAGGGAGTTTTTCCTTCCCACTGTCGCCAAATGCTTGCTCATAGGGGGTCGTTTTGACTATTGGGTTTTCTCTGTATTATTGTAGGGTCTTTACCCACAATACAAAGCGCCTTGAGGCGACTGTTTGTTGTGATTTGGCGCTATATAAATAAAAATAAATTGAACTGAATTGAATTATATTTTACTATGAAAAGACTATACAACTGTAACTCTATAACTTCTGAAATAAACTACAGTTTGCATTAAAATGTTCACAGCCAGACTTTATCTGATATGAACAGCAGCCGGGGGGGGGGGTAAACTTAATCTAATTTCACATTTCACCATTTTTTTCAGTATGTACCATGCTGCCATCACTAGATCAGCCATGCAAAGTGTCATTTTAAATTGTTTTAATATGAAAATTAAAGAATAAGTTACTCTTAAAGTACAATAAATACTCCAATGTATTTAGAAATGCAACATGGGAACCCCCCAGCAGCCTAGGCCTATAGCAGCACAAGTAAGGAGTGTTACTCTAATTATGATTAGACATGTCCTAGTCCTGTTTTTTCTCTTTACTGCTTGTGTGTAATAAATAAGAATTCTAAATGTATAGTTAGTACAGAGCGCACGGTGCTACAGCTCTTTTATTTGCATGATAATGCAGGTAAACAGCATTTATAAAAACAACTCTACAGTTTGGGGACTTACTGCTGGCGTCCTGCATTTCAGCTCAGTGTCCGTTGAATCAATCACTGTGCACTCTGCACTGCCAACAGCAACTGTGGCATCCCAGCTGAAGCCGAAGCCTTTCACTGTCAGCAGGGTGCCTCCTGAGGAAGAAACAAAACCATAACTGTTAAAACTCTCTATTAAAATGACAGTTCACTTTAAAAACTCCATTTGTTTCATGGTTCCCATAGATCAGAGAATGTACCTGCAATGCTTCCAGACAGCGGGGAGAAAGAAGACACGATTAGCTGGTAGGTGAAGAGGAAGTTGCCGCCTGAATAGCGCGAATCACCCAGAGAGGGGAAGCTGACTGACACTGGGTAGGTGCCGGCACTGGTGCTGCCAAGCGTGCACACCAGAGTGGAGGCTGAAATATAATTAACATGGTATAATTAGTCTCCTGGAGACCAAGAGCATCTGGGTTATCATAACAACAACCTGTAGAAAAATGTTTACTTCTGAAAAATCATTTTATTCACCTGTGGCTGCTTCAACGTGGCACCTGGCCTGTCCCACCATGATGGAAGCATTTTCACTGCTGAAGCCAGTCCCAGTGATGGTCAAGAGAGTCCCCACACCATCAGAACCTGGAACGTTACGTACTGAATTACTGCGTTTAATATTTTTTGAATGGTACTTGCTGTGCACTGGTCAATAGCTGCTGTGTCTAAATGTGCTGTGTAAATAAACTGTCCATACTTGACCTGAACTAAAATGTGAACAAGGGAAACCCGCTGAAACTAAATTCAAATGAAACAAAATCTCATAACAAAGTAACAAAATGAGAGCAGGTAACAGTAACTTGGTAATCATCAATAAACTGAACACCTTGAGATGGGCTGATTCCTGTCAGAACCGGAGTTTTCTCCTCTGACCATTCAAAGAAACAGTCGCCAGAACACTTTGAGGGAATCCCATTGATGTGAACCTCCACCTGCGAGCAGTTACGACAGTACAGATATTATTATACGGGTCAAAGGGCTCCGGCTTGGAGTCAAAGTTCACTGCATTCAGCCTTTGTGGTCTATCGTCGCCTGGTCACACTGTGAGCTAAACAGGTGCCGTGACAGTAAAATGATCAAAACCGCTGTAAATCACTGCAGTCGAGACATTACAGCGCAGACAGACAAAATAAGACCTGCTCTACAGGATGCATATTACGCAAACACATTAAGGGATTAGCTGTAACTGCAGCAGGCATTCACACACAGGCTATGCTGCGGCTTTCTGATTCACAGTTGTACCTGCGGTTTGTTTTCCCACACTCGGAAAAAGTCTCCTGTCAGGCTTCGAATCAGCAGCCCACCCTTTTGTTTCTCCTTGGCCCCAACAGTGACGTTTTCCCCGACAACTAACGAGTAATCGACCTGTAATGAGCGAAAATCACAATCAGGACTCAAAACAACCAGGAAAAGGAAAAAGAAAGAAAAAGCCACCATTGATGTTTGTCGTACTGTGACTCTGTGTTCCCATTTCTTACTCTTGTAGCTTTTTTTTAGGCTATTTTACTAAACTTATATTAATATGTTTATTTATGTTTTTATATATCTAATGCTCTATCACATAATTAGATTTAATTATTTAGGAGGGCCGAAATCAAAAATTCATATCAGTGAATGCACCAAAAATATACTAATTAAATAAACTAAGGTCTTTATTTATAAACTGTGGCATAAATTAATATTTCTGTTTCATGGTATCTATATTTGCTCAACATTTTAACATTCAATAATTCTTCTCATATTACCTCCACACTTAGTTAATTAATTAATTAATTAATTTGTTTATTTATATTCCTGTTGCATTTTCCACCCATTTATCCATGATTTTGGCATTTTTGGTGCTTCACAGAGCGTTGCCTTTCAAAGGAAAGTGGAGCCTTTCCCATTAAATGTGCGTATAGCAGCTGACTGATATTTACAGTTTTATTAGTGAAAGGATAAAAGACCAAACAAAAAAATAATAAAAGAACAGGAATACAAAAATAAGAGGTGGAGTCAGACCTGGATCAGAGGCTGGTCTCCTGAGTTGGTGAGCCACTTCACCCTCCACACAGGTTGCCTGCAGCTTCCAACCTTTCCCACGCTGACCTGGCCCATCCCTGCGATTCCCTCCAGGGCATACTTCAGGTCCTCCTCGCTGATGTCCACAGACAAACCTGAAAACAAGCACTTGTAATGTAAATCATCCGAGAACTTCAGAGACTCAGAGATCACATTATAGAACTAACTCTACCTGAGTCACTTTCGCACTGTCTTTCTCTGAACTGTAAACTTCTAAATGAGCTTTAGTGCACCGTGTACTTAATGTCAACCTGTTGTATCTACAACAAGAGTATACGAGTAGCTGAGAAGAATTTAACCTATCTGTAGAACACTGAGCACGTCTGTCATCACTACCTTCAGCTCGACCGTCGTAAATCTCCACATCGAAAGTGCCGTTCAGAGGAGGGGAGGCTCTGTGAAGGCGAGTGATGGTAAGTGTGGCTGCTCCCTCTGTAAACTCAGCCATGTCCTCGCTGTTGTTGGACATCTTTAAAAGACAGAGGAGAAAAAAATTTGCAACATACATTTATGAGTTTTCTTGGTTGGAAAACGTGTGAGCTGCATCCAAGGCCTTTTTCATTCGTCCCATTAGCACAAAATGGATCAATGTGCAATGATCAGAGAAAATGCAAAAAACCCAAGAACCTCAGTCAGCATGTGAAATGTTTATGACGGTACAATTAGAAAAAGGACCGGTACAAAAACCTCACACCAAATCTCAACCACGGTGGTGGAGCGGTGACTTGTTAAACCGCCTCTCTGTACTGTAACTTATATCAACTTATGTGCCTGCGGGCTACCGAACATTTCTCCTATGTTTATGAGTCATATTGCTGAGGAACACTAATCTCTGGTTTTAAAACAACTGCTACTGAGACATTCTGAAACTTGATATGCTATTCTTAACATGTATTTTTGGCTGTTTTATTGAGACAATCCATTTCATGGTAACACAACAGCACAAGAACACAGGCTTAACTTGTAGCAACAGTCCTTTATTTGGGCAGACTTCATTTTCCAAGAAATACGAGCCAACAAAGCCAAATTCATACCTCTACTCCAACAGACTCCTGCTGTACTGAGCTGACCGGGAAAAGCCCCTTCTTCTCTCATTTAATTTGAGTAACTCAACACTCTTTTTTCCAACAAGAAGTTAGAATTTCAGCAACCTTTGTACAACCTTGCAGGCAAAGGACAAAACTTTGGTAACAGATGCTTTTTGGTTGTTTGCTTACAGCCTGATTGATGTTGACCAATCACATCTTAGCATGCCTTGTTTGGATGCAGGTAAACAGCCTGAGTGGAATAGCATTTGCACCAGATGCATGACAATAATTTAGCTTAGCTTTTTAAAAAAAAATTCATTTCCTTTTTTGAACAATAACAGAAATGCCAAATAACAGAAATGGTAATTCATGCCTTGATACCTGTATAGGTAGTTACTACTTCCTTACTTAAGTTGCCGTACTAATTTGCCTAAATTGAACAGACATTAGATTGCTGGTTTCCAACAGTCTAGTGTAGTCTACACATGTGTCTACACATATAAATGAATGACTTACCTGCAGAAAGCCAACGCCTAGCAGTGGGAAATCAAATGCACAGTCTACAGGTGTGGCTTTGATGTCATAGCTGATCTGTGAAGCAGATGTTGCACGTTTGCTGACAGAGATCAACTCGAAGGACCGACCAGAGCCCTCAAAAGGAGGGGGCCTCCTCTTGTTAGGAACGGCTGTGAGAAACAATACAGTCCATATCAACAACAGGCTTTAATATAAAAAAAAAACAGAAGTACTCTCCAGCTCTGTACCATTTTCATCGATTGCAGTGCTTGTCTTTCCAATGCGAACGGCATCGACATAGAAGTCTTCACCAGAAGCATCCTTGTAGAGGTAAAACTCCAGCAGAGCGTATCTGCTCCCAGTGTATTGTGTCTGCAGGGAGGTCTGCAGGTTCATGCATTTGTAACTCCACCTGTGAAGAAGACATCATACTCACACACACTGCAGTCTTGCTGCAAAACATCGACGTGTACTCAGTGTGTCTGCACATATCGGAGAAATCAGAAACACTTTTTGGGTTTTACTGACGTGGAGCCCTTGTTGAAGATAGTGTTGATCTTTGTTGTTGCTGTTTGGGTTTGGCCTCTGCTGTCCTGGTAGGTGAACTTCATTCCAGCTTCATCTTTCAGCATTCCTCTGTATGCAAAGCAAAGCTAGAAGAAAAATAAATAGAATATTTTTTTTTAATTTTATATTTTTGTGTGTGTGTGTGTTGTAACTTGAATCATTAATATACTATTCATTAATAATATAAACTCTTTGCCAGCTGTCCAATACCATCAGCACTAAATAAATAAATGGCTTGTTTCACCATTGGGTGATTGTCCAATGACACGGGTCCATAGGTGCCTCCGGACTCGGTGGTGTAGGTGTCTTTGAAAAGGATCTCAGCGTTCTTCAGCGACCACTGGCCACAGAACCCAGAGTGATCCACAGGCGTCCCTTCATTTGCAACATTGAACTGATGAATGGAAAAAAGCATTTAACGCATTTGAACACACAAAGCCCTGTTGCAGTTTTCTCCTTCATTTTCATAGATTTTTCTCCTCTGTTTCAGCAGTTTTCTTCGGTCCACACTGACCTGTGAATTGTCATTTTCAAAGTCTTTGAAGTATTTCACATCAGTGCCCTCAGAGGTCAGGATCTCCTTCGGACACTCTGCTTTCATCATGTCTTCCAGAGCCGACTGAACCTGTTCACAATCACACATGCTGAACGTCAGTCACATTTACTTCAAGATATCACCTCTGTTTGCAAAACTGTAAAAATTAGTGCCTATTTTACACAACAATTTTCATCCCTATCGATCTGAGAAAACTGATACATCTGAGCTCAACGTGAGACGGTAGCTGGACTCTTTCACAGCACAGACCTCAGATTCAGTTGCGTTGAAGACGATGGGCTTTGTAGGGATTCCTCCCCAGACCAGAGTGAAGGTTTTCATGTTGCTTCTCCCCTTGTTAATCTCAGTAACTGTGATGTTGGTGTCTGAGCCAAAAACCTCAAACTGAAGCAGGTCAAAGTCACCTAAAAGGACAAAACACAAACCCAACATCTGACACAAAGGTCCTGTTTTTGTTTGTAATTATTATGCAGCTGCCTCATTTGTTACCTCTGTCAGAAGTGAATGTGACCGTGTACTGAGACCCATCGCTGTTTTGTTGTTTGGTGACAGTCACAGTGTCGGGTTTGATGGACCACAGGCTGTTCAAGGCTGCTTCTACCTCCACTGCTGAAGCGCTGACTGGGATCGGTCCTAAAAGAGGCAAAGACAAAGCAACAACATTGTGTAATCTGGTTCCAGCAAATTGAACCAACATATGCAAAGTTTTTCTTCTGTGGCGAACAAATTCATGTTGGCCTGCGATCTTTGAACATTACCAGTCTGAGCGTGTCCGTAACCGAGGTTGAAGAAGGTGTTCCTACAAAGCAGATCAGAACAGCTGCTGGTGACAGTTATGTTCTGGACCTCCTTGACTCCAGCCACACTGGCAGGCCACATGTCAAAGGTAACCACCTGGTTATCAGTGAAAATGTGCAGAAATGAGGTGTAAAAGCACGAAAAACTTTAATATTCCCACCCAAACATCTATCCAGCTGTCTTCTTCCCCAAATGTCCAACTGTCATTTGCAGATGATTTGCAGATATTTTTGAATGTGCCATAAATTCACATGAATTTATTTCTCCCACTAGAGGTCTTCCAATCAAAACACATTTATTAATAATGTTTTGAAGTAGTGCACGGGGCATCTGTGCAGCTGTCTTTACCACCCCCCATGAATATGTATTAGACTGAGGAAGAAATCAAGTTTGTTTACAAGAAACTTTTCCATGTTTAACTATATATTAGTCATTTAAATTCATTCTAATAAAATAGGCAGCCTGCAGAGGGGCCTCCGTTAGACAATTATTGATATATCAAGAACACAGCAGACAAACATTGTGCAGGACAGCCTGTCACTCATAACTTTACAGCATGACAAACACTGTTGTAACATATTATCTTTAGCTCTGTGGTTGTCATGAATAAAGGGTGTATGACACCTGTGAAAGGTGGCCAGGAAAAACTCTACAAAAGCATCGGGAAAGCCATCTCGTCCTGTACCTGCTCCTCATCAAACACATTGTATCTGGCAACAATGTCCTGAACTTCATTGACAGCATCGTTGGTCTGGTTTTCTGTGAAGGGACTCTCCCCGAGGAACAACGCAAAGTTGAAGCCAGCTTCACCGGCATATTCTTGCTGCAGAATTTCCATGTAGTATCTAAAACAAAGAAATTATTTTTAGTACGTCTATAAAATCTGTGGTGTACTTTGGGTGAATGAGCTGCATACTGCCGGGCTTACGGCTTTCCTTTCTCCAGGGCGAGTACTTTTGACTTTTGTGACTCCAGTTGTGTGTAGTCATAGACATAATATGGCTGGTATGCAACTTTAACCTGAAGTAAAGTAGAAAGGAAATTATTTCTCATGAGCTAAAAGCATGCCTTACTGTATTTTGGGGGAAAATAAGAGCCCTAGTCACACCTTGTGTTCTGGGCGGCTGGAGTTGCTGAGGTAGAGATCACATCGGTCATCACAGTTGAAGTATATTGTGTAGTTTCCGGTGGCTGGAGGCACGAAGAAGCCTGTTACTCGTGTGGTGAAGTAATCAAATTCTCTGGGAAAGGTGTAGGGCATGGAGTCGATCCACTGCGACCAGTAGCCGGTCGTGTTCTCGTTGTAGCTCCAAATTTTACTGAGGGAACTGGGCCTCGAGTTGTTCCACACCTCCATTTTCAAGCCTCTTCCTCCTGTACGTAAAAAGAAGAAATAAGATCAGAAATGACAGGAAATTAAGAAATTATGAGCTGATAAATTAAATGTCGTTGTAACATTCAGCAGTTACAGCTGCACAAGTAGAAGAGAATGGATGAATGGACATTAATTAACAAAAGGATCTACATTGAAAACAATCAATAGACAATTATCAACACCAATGAGAAACGACTTAAGACACAATTTTAATTGTTTTAATGTTTTCAGGGACAGTAAATATAAATCAGCTCTTGTTCATTGGCCATATGATAAAATTACCCAATACATGAGAAACAATAACAAGATATAAAGCATTAAGAAAGCTGCATACAACGTAAATAATGTGTAATATCAACTCATTTAAAGTTTTATTAAACCTTTATTTTGCCAAGTAAAATGTTTGATAGCCAGTCCTCATTTACAAACATGACCTACAAACAGGAAGTCCTGAGAGCAACGATGTAAAATTGCCATGGTGACACACGGAAACCAGACGGGTTTGAACAGACGAGGCGAGTCTGGATCTGGTTGGATATCTTCTTAAGGTGCGTAAGTATCAGTCAAACTCTAGTGATTTGAAATTTGAAGGAATCATGGATAGAAGATGACCACGATATCAAAATTTAGGTAGAGGGAGACCTTTTTATAAACTATAACTTACTTTGATTGGCCACTTCTCCCATATTGTGATATCACCACCATGAAAACTGTCATGGTCCTCGGTCTCTGACCCAGCACTTTCAGTTTCTGGACTTTTAATTTCTGTTTATTAGTTACTAAATATTTTCTGTAGAATTATTAGCTTGGTTATTGTTTCAACTGTTTAATTCCAGTTAATGTTTGTGTTAGCTTATTTTATTCCCTCTGTGTTTCCCATCTTATTCCTCCGGTATTTCTGCACCTGTCTTAAGTTCTTGCATTTAGTTAGGTGTTAGCTGTCCCTAACCTATTATATTATTACTGAGCATGTCATGCTAGGTTAATATCAGGGTGGTTACACTCTTTTTTTACACCAATCTGAACCGCACGAATACAGTTGGTGTTGTGAGCCTCTCTCACTACTCTCTCTTCTATCCACAGACCTTGCTGAGCTTTCGGTGCAGTGATGTGCAGTCAGGAAGGACAAGGAAAATACTAACAATGATAGAAAACACATTTGAATACTTGACTGTCCTATAAAACTGTTCTATAAAAAGGTTTTCTGAATTATATCAACCCTTTAATGGTCAAAATCGCGGAATTTACGCATCACCTGTTCAAACACATGGAAGAAATGCAGGTGAGGCAGTGCAGTGCTGGGCCTCACCTCTGGTGGCGCTGTGACACACACACAATAAATAAAGCAGGCGGTTGGCGCATGCCCATTGCTGTCTCTCTTTATGTCGCCAATATACATGTTTGATTACACATGTGCTGCACATGTTGATGTTCCACAGTCTGTCTAATATACTGAATGAATGTGTGTGACATGTTTTTTCTTTGTGATCGGTCATAAATGCATGGTGAAAATACACGGATGAGGCAGGAAGTACCGTGCTCCACCGATAGGGTGCAGCAGTGCTACCACAGATGTTATGAAGACTCAAGAAGGCTGGAGAAAATTAAAAATCACATAATTTAAAGGCCTGTAACTCAGACTCCATTAAATATACCAAAAATATTATTTAAAAAGTATCTGATTCTAAATGGTGGCTGATCTGTTTTTCCTTAAAATAAAGAAAAAATCTCATTTAAATAATTTGCGCAGAGAGTAAAGGTTTCAGAACACATTACAGCACGATGTTCCACACTTTAAATAAATAAGCTTGATAAACCTGCGTTAGTTCTCTGGGCTCAAGAAGCAGAGATTTGAGTGATTTTGTTCCTGATAGAAACAGCAGCAGAAATTAAAAACCATTAAAAGTTCTGCGGATGTTTCTTTTGTCCATTCACGCATTGTACGAACGTTCGTGACTGAGAAACTTGCATGATCAAAAATGCGTGCTTTGGTCACATCAGTTAAGATTATCTCGTTCCAGTAGCAGCACATCAAAGTCTGAGTCTCAATGAATAATGACAACCGCTGAGATAAAATCTCCAAGGCAGCAGATTTGTTGTCAGATAATTAAAATTCTTCCACCATTCAAGTTGTCATTAACTTCCCGTGTGTTACTGAGATAATTACACAGTACTGTATGACAGCGGCAGGACGGATTAAGACAAGTGAAAGAGACAATGGAGGCGACATGTTCTCACCTGGATAGACTACCATGGTCTTGTTCGTCTGGTATTCTGCAGTCTTGCATGTGATTTGGTCAGATGCCACACTCTGGATTTCGCAAGGGAGGCCTGTGGAGAAATGCCAAAGCCAGTGGCTGAAAGTACATCTCAGCTCACGTGTACAAAAAGACTGCACGTTCACAATTTAGAAACATTTTCCAACCACGTGACAGTGGAAGAAAGCACAAGTACTGCATGTAAGTACATTAATGAGGAATGTGCACTTTATCACAGAGGTAAATATCAACCTGTTCCTCCCCTACATTCATGTGACAGCTGCAGTTCCTCTGATGATTTTCTAAGCTCATATTCAACATATGAAATTCTCTTTAAAAACCTCCAAACTGCAGCTGAAACTGTAAAAGTCTACTACTTTAATGAGTGTGTGTGTGTGTTTACTTTCAGCTGTTTCAATATATCTTTTACTTCTTCTGTGAAGCATTTTGTAACTTTATTAAGAAAAGCGCAATATCATTGTCAGAGGCAATTATTCTACATGAAAAGTTTTGATAAGCCAAGTTTGTATTTCTACTAATATTATTTTTCCCATTACCTCGTAGACGACATCCATTCGAGTGGCATTTTTTGCAGCTTTTTTTGCAGCTTCCTAACACCATTCGTTTAATATTTTCAAACCGCTAATGTTTTGTAGCTACCATTTTAATTCCTATCTTTGTATTCAGCATCCCTCATTTCCATTGTTTCCACTGCAGCTGCAACGTGTCGGTTTCCGTTCCTTTCCAGTGTTTCTGAGGTTCCTAAATCTAAAAGCATTCCTGAATCCTAATCTGTAATGTGTCCTAAACCATAATGTGTCTGTTTTTCTTCATGGTTCATGCTGCAATGACTTAAGGGCATCTACAGTAGAACTTCAAATATCCCAAATAAATGCTTAGAAAATAAGCATGATGTTTTCTAACAGTAAATCACAGAAAAGGAAAACTGGAAAACTAATTAATGTCTGCATCAAATTTTCCAGTCTGTAATTGGTCATTTTTGCGTAAAACCACTAAAAAAATGTAAAAGCCAGCCACCTGAAATCATTCATTAATGTCTCAGTACTGTTACAGAGACAAATGCTTTAAACACTAATTCCATGTCTGTTGTTTTCAGCTTTTACAGTTCGGTTAAAATGCCACTTCTTTTATTATCGCATATGTATCATAACTGAGAGTCATCGGCATGCTACAGGACTCATGAAATCCTTAGAAAAAGCAGAAAAGCAGCATATTTGTCACGGCGTGCTGTGGAAGGTTATTTCCTCCGTTGCGTGACAAGTTTGTTCTATTGCTTTTCAGGTATGCACGCATGCTGCTGCATTAGCGAGGATTATAACCTTTGCAGTGACGTGCAGTTTGAACAATGCGTAGAGCTTTTTTTTTAGTAGAAACGCGCTCATCATTCATGCTGAACACTTTGTGCCCAAAACAACTTTGCAGAAGCCGTCACAGCCGCTGCTGGTAAGTGTTTTTATGGCTTTCTGATTACCTCCAACGAGAACACGCGCTGGTTGGTCAGTTTCATCAAAAAAGCGTCCCTGAACCGTCAGCAGAGTTCCACCCATGACGCTGCCCTCTGACGGAAAGACCCCTGTCACCTCTAAGAAAAAGACAAAAACATTTCATTTCACCACACTGGGAACTAATGCTAATGATAAAAACTATAAAAATATCTGGTGTCTAACGTACCTGCAAAGGTCTGAAACATGGAGAGCTTGCCTGAAGCTGAAACCCTGAAGAGCTTCTTCGCTACCTGACTCCTAAAGATTTTAAAGAAAAAAAAGAATGGTTCAATAAAATTTTTTCTTTGAGGAATTTTATCAATAATAAGTCAAACAATTTTCAACTGTGGGGTTAAATGTATCCAGAAGTTACACTGTTCCCAAACCACAAATCCTACATTAAGTATGAAAAAAAATTAGAGTTGAAGTGCTTTACCTTCCAAAATCTGCATCAAGGATGTAACTCAGGTTCTGATGACCTGTTGGATGCAAAACATATTAATAAAAGGCCGTTTGGAAAGGAGCTGTAATATCAGTGTGGACAAAACCCGCCTACCAACATACGTCCCCGTCATTTTGCAGCTCATGTGTCCCCACTGAGAAGTGTCAGAATCCAGCTGGAGGTTATACCTCAAGATATATTTGACAGACTTAATATTGTGAAAAAAATGAAATAACTTGCCTTTTGTTTATGTGACTGCAGAGCTCTGCATCTACAAAACATGTTTTTGTCTATGCAGAAAGCATGTAGGCGAACAACTTACAGTTCATCTGAGTTGGGTTTAAGCAGTACACAAGGCATTCCTCCCATGTAGGCTCTACGAAATGGGAATAAGGTATGAACTACTGAAGGATGAGCCTGTTATAGAACATTAGCAGATGACCATAAAACACGACCATTTTCCATTTTATGAAATTGCTCTTTACCTCTTTGGTAGGGCTTATTTACGGTAATAAATATCAGGTTATTTTAAAAAATGATTTTACCTCAGGAATCTGGCGTTGATGCCATTTGAGCTCAAGTTTGTGTTGCTTCCATACACGTCAGAGAAGATGCGTCCATACACGCTCACCAGGGTGCCTGCAGTGTTAGCGAAGTGGGTTTAACAGCGAGTTCCAAATAGACTCGGTAAAAATCACTGCATGCTGTATGGACTGTACCTGGAGCACCGCTGACTGGACTCAGAGAGTCAATAGTAGGCGTGCGATACCAAACAGTCTGAGAAGAGTTACAGTAAAGATGAAAAAAGAAGCAAACACCAAAACAAATCTGAAACTTAAAAGTCTTAAATCAGAGCAACTGTGTTGCATTTGCCTCAGACTTACTATAAAGCTGCAGTACCAACTAATACTGTTGCACATTCTGCTGTCAGGAACGGGGACACCATCCACACTGACGTGGACCACATAAGTATCATACGGCATGGCTCTGTGGGAGACAAAATAATCATCTCAGACGGCAATGACATGCAGGAAGCAGCTGTAAAAAGGCAGTGTTGTCATCATAATAGTAAGCATGTTGGAGGGGACAGTCTCACCAAACTTGAAAAATATACTAATTACTTATATCCTAAAATTAAAACATTTCTGTACAATAAGAAGTAACCATACCACACTCATTAGTAAATATAATTCAATGATATTTTACTTACTAAAGCACCAATTCACAACAACAGTGGCCTCGCAGTGCCATAGCACATTAATAACCAGACTCCTAACTAACCAAACTGTCAGTATTATTATGACTCCGATTATGGAGTATTGCAGTTCTGCAGCGGGTTTGTCTGTACCTGGTGTAACACATGATCTGGCTGCTGTGCGTGGAGTCTCTCTCCACATCGCAGGGGACTGACAGGGTGTTTGACACCAG
This sequence comes from Pterophyllum scalare, assembly GCA_024447675.2. Taxonomy (NCBI): domain Eukaryota; kingdom Metazoa; phylum Chordata; class Actinopteri; order Cichliformes; family Cichlidae; genus Pterophyllum; species Pterophyllum scalare. The sequence continues at coordinate 152,385 of JAMQGT020012158.1, forward strand.
GGTCACGTGGTTCCCAAACACGTCTCCTGGATTCAGCTGGAACTGCTGCTCCTGGGCAAAACCTGGGAGGGGGGAAAGAGGGCAAAATAATCCTAATTCTCTTTGAGGATTAGCGTCACATCGTTTAGCAGCATGCCAACAGGCCAACACTGGATTCAGATTTTCGATACAAGCGAAACAGTAAGATGCAATCACAGGTGCATTAATATAACTTCTTGAGGCGCATCTTTTCAGCTAAAGAATAACTTGTAATTTACTTTTATGCCACAATCCGCCATAAACTGAGTAACCCAATAAAATATTACCACAGTTACTCTAAAAGTTACTTGTGAACATCATTTAAGCATCACCATCACTGGTCTCCTACCCTCTCCTTGAATGGTGAGTCGTGTGGCTCCGTTGGTGCTTCCGATGCGTGGAGACACGTTGGTGATGCGCTGAGCGTCTGTAAATGTTATTTAAATAAACATGTGAGAATTTTTCTGTCTCTCGAAAATGACTTTAAAAAAAAAGGATTCAGAATAAAACTTACTGCAGCAGCTAAGGAGGAGAAGGAGAAGCGCCACCTTCCACTTGACCTCCATCCTTGAGAGCTCCCGGATTACTCTGCCGCGTCACCGAGCCAATTATGAACCACGTGACACAAAGGTACTATTAAAAAAGTTTCTGATTTCATTTTCGTGTAATTCATATTATGGAAAAAAAATATGGACAAAAATAACATTTCTTATGGAAAAGTTATAGTAAGGTAAGACTCAAACAACCAGGTGATCATTATTGAATCACAGCCATACAATAGACATATGTAGTAAAATATGCAATTATTACAATAAATATTAGCAGAATGTGAACAGAACTCACCTGTTGTCTCCTTGAAAGCGCTGTTTACCTGTTGACTGAAGACTGTCTCCTTCAGAGACCCGAACCACCGTTTTATAACGTGCTCAGTGTCCCACCTCTCACCTAAAAGTGGGCGGAGACTGGAAGAAGATATTTCAGGTGACTAAATGTAAAAGCAGAAGCAAAACTGAGCCAAAAAACTGCGATAACAAACAGCTCCGTGAACATGTAATCATGCACAGATGGAAATGAGGAGGAACAAGTGGAGTTATAAAAAGCTCAGATTTGAACTTTTTTTTTTTTTTTTACATGTTTTGCGTCTCAGAGTCTCGCAGTAAATATTATCTTTGTCTGTTTTTTTCTTGGCTGTTGCATTTTATTAAAGTGTGTTTATTTTCTACTGGCACAGTGTGCTCTTTTAGGGGATAATATTAAAGTGGTCTTTGTGTTATTGTGTCCACACCTCATTTATAAAACACATCATACAGTATATTAGCACTCTCACTGTTAGTGTTTTCAAAACTGTCTATAATCATCGCTGCGATAAATCAAATGATGCTGATGCTTGCAGTCTTGTGCTAATTAAAGAAAATGAAAACAGTTAAAACAGTCAGAACAATATAAAATGTAAAAGTGGCAAACAGGAGGGTATGGGTGCTGCATTTTTCTACAGCCTACAGATAAAAACACAAAATTCATAGAAAGATTGCTTAATTAAAAATGCCAAAGTGGGCGTTCTCTTGTGCGATATCACTTAAATATCAAATGATCCAAAAGCCCTCAGACATTCACAGCTGGCACCAAACTACCTTCACAAGGGTGACATCGGAGAAATATTTCAGCATGATAACGATCCAAAGCACATTTTAAAAAATCACGGGAGTGTTTCAAGAAGAAAAAAAAAGACAGCTATGATCTCTTCAAGTAGTTCGCCTGACTTGAATCAAATAAAACACCTTTTATGTATTTAAAGGAGAAATGTAAAACAGCAAGCTGCTAAAAATGTGTTTGAAGGCCGACGTGACGTCTTTCCAGAAAACTGTAATGCAGGCGCTCTTCATGCTTGGAAGGACTCCGGCTTTGTTCGGAAGAATAAAAGATTTAAATCTCAGCAGTAAAAGGCAGCCTGACTTTGGCTGCACTGGGATCTGATTTATTTTTAATGCAGTAAACCTGAACTGACCCATTAGCTGAAACATATAAATGATAGAAGCTAAACTGTTACCATTTTTCATAACACTTTCACTTACAAAACATATACATAAAATGTATTAATACCTAAAGCGGCCCACAGTGCGGTACGACAGGGAGCGACTGCAAAAATCACAACAACAATGACCAAAATAGGCATGACTTTATTTTTCTTCTCCAAAACTGCAGCATAACAAACTAAAATCAATATGAAAACACACAATAAAAAATAAAATTAACACTAAAATGAACGCAGTAAACATCAGTTTGGATTTCAATCGTAGATCAACAGTGAGTTTAAAAAAGAAAAAGAAAAAGAAAAAGAGGGAATCGTGTCGTTCACAAGGACGCGTGTTGAGCTAGAAAAGCTCGGATTCTCTGGGAGGAGCTGCAGCAGAGACAAGAAAAAAGCATGAAAAGCGTCAGAACACACAAACCTGCAGACTGACAACACTGCAGTTTTACACCGATTGTCAGTAGTTACAGTGCCTTGTGAAAGTATTCGGCCCCCTTGAACTTTTCAACCTTTTGCCACATTTCAGGCTTCAAACATGAAGATATAAAATTTTAATTTTTTGTGAAGAATCAACAACAAGTGGGATACAATCGTGAAGTGGAATGAAATTTATTGGATGTGTCAAACTTTTTTAACAAATAAAAAACTGAAAAGTGGGGCGTACAGAAAGCTTTAGTTGAGCAAAGAGCCTTTCGGTTTGTTGAAGCTCAAACTTTCTTACATTTCTCTTATTTAACAGGTGGGAAACAGACTTCAGGTAGCAGCACGTTAGAGCCACCAGACTTGGGAAAATACACGTGAAGCTTTCTATTTTCCATCACAGCAGCATTTAGTGCCTAATCTGACCACACCACAGACACTTTAGTAGTCAAGCACCTGGCTGTTTTTCTTCTGTTTCTGTAGTTTCACAGCTTACAGGGCATTAGCTCCACCTTCCAATGCTAGTAGCTTTATACTACCAGGTGGAGCTTAAAACAAAGACAAACAGTTAAAAAAATAATCCCATAACTTTTAAATGTTCTAAAGCTGTGACTGTCAGAGAGCTCAAAGCTGCAGGAACACCTGTAGCATGCAGAACTTTTATTAAGAGTTTCATCGAGGCATCATACAGGCCACGAAAAGGTAGAGCACCAGCTTCAGCCCATCTGTGCTGGTGCGTGATTGGTAGATATCTACGTGGACATCTGACTGGCTGTTTTTGTACGTCTCCTGTCTCTAAGATGATTTAGGATGAATTTGATGACATCACAAGCTGCAGGTGTCACCCCTAACTGCAGCCACAGCTGCTCGGCTGTTCACTCTGTGGGCGAGTGGAGCGCTGCCAAGTCTGGTGACCATTGAATGTCTTTTTTTTTTTAAACTTGGATTCAAACAAGTCATTCTCTTTTAAAACCAGCTAACACTCTACAGCTGTTCTTATTGGTTCTGATGTGACCCATGAAGTTATGCGTGTTGCTCACTGGCTGCTGTAGGCCGACGGTGGGGGCTGCTGGGTTGTAGAAGGTGGCAGGTCCCGGCTGACTATAATTTGGCTGCATGTTGAAGTGCATGAGAAGTGCACACAGGGCAGCTATGGAAACCACTCTGATCCTACCAGGTAACCTGGCGCACCTCTGGGGAAACCTAACTACAAGGCTCAAGCTAAGGTAAATTAGAATAGTTTTGAACTGTGAATAATGCAAAGGTAGACTAGGAGAATCCAATAATAATAATATGGAGCTTGGATTTGACGGTGAAGGACTTTGTCACATGGTGCGAGCGGAACCATCTAGAGCTCAACGTGACAAAGACAAAGGAACTGGTGGTGGACTTGAGGAAAGACAAGGCACCGGTGGCCCCTATGTCCATCAGGGGGGTCAGTGTGGACACCGTAGAGGACTACAAATATCTGGGAGTACACATTGACAACAAAGTGGACTGAGCTAAGAACACTGATGGCCTATACAGGAAGGGTCAAAGTCATCTCTATTTTCTGAGACGCCTGATGTCCTTCAACATCTGCCAGACAGTGCTCAGGATCTTTTATGAGTCTGTGGTGGCGAGTGCCATCCTCTATACTGTTGCATGCTGGGGCAGCAGGCTGAGGGTGGCAGACGCCAACAGACTCAACAAACTGATCCACAAAGCCAGTGATGTTGTGGGAGTGAAGCTGGATTCGCTGATGGCAGTGTCGGAGAGGAGGACGCTGTCTAAGCTGCAAGCCATTATGGACAATGGCTCCCACCCACTCTACAACACAGTGATGGGACACAGGAGCGCATTCAGTGCAAGACTCATTACACCAAAATGCACCACAGAGCGCCACAGGAAGTCATTCCTACCTGTGGCCATCAAACTCTATAACTCCTCCCTTAATAGGTGACACTGTGGTTCACCAGTGTCATTCAGTTATTCAGTATTTATTTAGAATCTGTGCATACAATTGTACATAAAAATTGTCCATATTCATTGTACATACACTTATACATAAAAAAGGCTGGCCATATACATTGTACATATATCTACTTCTGTCATGGTCCCGGGCCGGTGTCCCGGTGTCTTATGTTTGTATTCTAGGTCTGAGTCCATGTTTCCCTGGTGTTTCCTGTTTTATTTTGATAGTCTTGTGGTCTCTGTGAGTCCTGTTCAGTTTTGCTTCCTCCTGTCTTGTCTGTGTAATGTGCATCACCTGTGTTCAATTCAATTCAATTCAATTCAATTTTATTTATATAGCACCAAATCACAACAAACAGTCGCCTCAAGGTGCTTTGTATTGTGGGTAAAGACCCTACAATAACACAGAGAAAACCCAACAGTCAAAACGACCCCCTATGAGCAAGCACTTGGCGACGGTGGGAAGGAAAAACTCCCTTTTAACAGGAAGAAACCTCCAGCAGAACCAGGCTCAGGGAGGGGCAGTCATCTGCTGCGACCGGTTGGGGCTGAGGGGAGAGAGACAGGACAAAAGACATGCTGTGGAAGAGAGCCAGAGATTAATAATAATGATTAAATACAGAGTGAAGTATAAACAAGTAAATAAAGGTGAATGAGAAGAAACAGTGCATTATGGGACCCCCCCTCAGCAGCCTAGGCCTATAGCAGCATAACTAAGGGGTGGTTCAGGGTCACCTGATCCAGCCCTAACTATAAGCTTGATCAAAAAGGAAAGTTTTAAGCCTAATCTTAAAAATAGAGAGGGTGTCTGTCTCCCGAATCCAAGCTGGGAGCTGGTTCCACAGAAGAGGGGCCTGAAAGCTGAAGGCTCTGCCTCCCATTCTACTCTGAAGTATCCTAGGAACCACAAGTAAGCCAGCAGTCTGAGAACGAAGTGCTCTATTGGGGTGATATGGGACTATGAGGTCTTTGAGATAAGATGGGGCCTGATTATTCAAGACCTTGTATGTGAGGAGAAGGATTTTAAATTCTACTCTAGATTTAACAAGGAGCCAATGAAGAGAAGCCAATATGGGAGAAATCTGCTCTCTCTTTCTAGTCCCTGTCAGTACTCTAGCTGCAGCATTTTGGATCAGCTGAAGGCTTTTCAGGGAGTTTTTAGGACAGCCTGATAATAATGAATTACAGTAGTCCAGCCTAGAAGTAATAAATGCATGGATTAACTTTTTAGCATCAGTCTGAGAAAGGATGTTTCTAATTTTATAAATATTGCGCAGATGTAAAAAAGCCATCCTACATATCTGTTTAATATGTGCATTGAAGGACATATCCTGGTCAAAAATGACTCCAAGAGTTCTGTGTTCTCTCCTGTGTATTTAAGTCCGGTGTTTTCTGTATTTATTTATATATTTTTTTATACCTTTAGTGTATTTTATTTTGTTTTGGTTTTAGTCATTTAAATGAAATGGTTGCAGCTGTAACAACAGAAACTTCCCTCTGGGATCAATTAAGTATTTCAGTAGTAATAGCAATGTTCCCCTAACTACCCCCCCCCATGTGCATGCACGTGTGCGAATACGCGCCCTCCACACGCACGCTCATCCTTACGGTAATGCACTCAAAACTCACAACTGCCCCCCACCCCTCAAACTCACAAACTGTCCCTACTCCCCCACCCTGAGACTGACATCAGCAACAATACCCCATATCCCACACAGTGCTTCACTGTCCGAAAGGTGTAGAAAGAGGAGGAAGACGTAGACCCCCCTCCTGTTGCATGTGGGGTCTTTACCACAATACAAAGCGCTGTGAGGCAACTGTTTTGATGTGATTTTGTGCTATATAAATACAATTGAATTGAACTGAACTGAATGTAAACAGCTGTGTAAATAACACAGCATCAGGAGTCTGTGTTTCCACGGGGGTAATGGGGTATAAGGACCTAAAAACCCTCATTTCTACAGCAGCCATCACTGCCACATCTTCAACGCTACATCTTCACCAGCCCATTTGAATCATGGACGCCTTCCCACAGCCGACGTTCAGCGAGCCTTTTGCAGGTACGTTGCCGGATGACTAAGTTGACAGGGGTCATCACAAAAAGAAACGTGAAGAGACTGAGTTTAATTTAGAATACAAAAGTGGGTACCTGTATACAGATAAATTTAGCCATGCGAAATTATGATGTGTGCCGTTTCAAACGAGGGGTTAATCTTTTTATTTGCCAGACAGTGCAGATTAGTTTTTTGTTTTGTTTTGGTTTTTTTTGTTTTTTTTTTGAGCATCTGTGATGACGGGATAGTGTAATAGCATCCAGAGGTGTTTGAAAACTGGATGTTATTAAACAGCAAGTCTGCTTTTAGTTTAATATTAGAAAACGTCTTTTGTTATGTTTGTTGTGATATCACAAAGCTAGGAAGACTTCTAGGCCTTCTCCCCTGTATAGTCCAAAATCATCAGGCTAGTAGAAAATAAAAACAGGACAAGCACAGAGACGAGTCCACTGTCAGAGGCTGTAAGAAGATCGTTTGTAACCTTCACTAATGCTGTTTCTGTACTGTGATGAATTCTGAAACCTGACTGAAACTCTTCAAATAAACCGTTCCTCTGCAGATGATCAGTTAGCTGTTTTACAACTACTCTTTCAAGGATTTTAGAGAGAAAAGGAAGGTTGGAGATTGGCCTATAATTAGCTAAGACAGCTGGGTCAAGTGATGGCTTTTTAAGTAGCGGTTTAATTACAGCCACCTTGAAGGCCTGTGGTACATAGCCACCTGATAAAGACAGATTGATCATATTTAAGACTGAGGCATCAATAATTGGAAAGACTTCTTTGAACAGTCTAGTAGGAATGGGATCTAATAAACATGTCTGATGGTTTGGAGGAAGTAACTATTGAAGTTAACTCCAAAAGATCAACTGGAGCCAAAGAGTCTAAGCAAATACCAGCAGTGCTGAAAGCAGCCGAACATGAAGATAAATCTTGGAGATGGTTTTGAATAATTTTTCCTCTAATGTCTAAAATTTTATTTGTAAAGAAATCCATGAAGTCATTACTAGTTAAAGTGAAAGGAATACTCGGCTCTACAGAGCTCTGACTCTATCTCAGCCTGGCTACAGTGCTGAAAACAAACCTGGGGTTGTTCTTATTTCTTCAATTAATGATGAATAGTAAGATGTCCTAGCTTTATGGAGGGCTTTTTTATAGAGCAACAAACTCTTTTTCCAGGCTAAATGAGCTTCTTCTACTTTAGTGAGACGCCATTCCCTCTCCAGCTTACGGGTT